>JARHVA010001468.1:2575000-2857500 GCA_037957365.1 Torreya grandis
ACTCAATTATGTGGCTTCTATTCTAAAAATGGATAAACTAAAACTGCCATATTCTTACCATGTTGAAAGAGATGGAGAATGGTAAATATAGAAATTGAGAAAATATTTAGAAACAAACCTAATTTAAAAGGGGGAAAATGAAATGTGTGGTGGGGGAAAGAGGGAAACACCAAGGTGAAAACATGATCTTTACTAAAAACAAGACACTCACATCAAGTTGGAAATACTAAGGGTTTGGAACGTCCATGGCCTTATAGAACTCTTCCTAGAAACATAAACTTAGGCTAACTAGTGAAGTATTAAGATATCATCCCATGAAGTCTAGTATGCATGGATACTTATGTGAGAAAGTAGGTGGCACTAAAATGGATAATGATGTAATATAATGAAACATCCTACTCCAGTATATGAGCCTAACAAACCCTAATTTAACTCATATCTATCATGAGGAAAACTATGGAATTTGATCTTTCAATAATATAGGAGATGTGTTAAAAAAAGATCACATCTTTTGGTGCGATCTAACTTTTAAGATATAATTTACCTCTTAACATTTGCTTTTTTCTTATGATATGGATTTAAACTCTTTTGTATTTTTATATTCCTCCTCCATAAAAATTTGGAAAACCAAACATGGGTGATAAATATGACTATCAAAAGAGATATTACACTTAGTATCTAGAGAAGAAAACCTAAAGACCATGGTGTTTATTATTCCTAGTATTGCATGTTAGAAGAGAAATTAATCTTGAAACTGATCTTGGTGAGTCCAAAATGATAGTGAAATATAGGAAAAAATGGAAATGATAACAAAATAGTTAGTTTTCCCCAAGGGGAAAAAAATGTAAGGAATAATGAATCAATGATTGGTAGGCATGAATCATCATCATGAGAATGACATATGTAAATGTAGACATGAGAATAGATTTCTAAATTTTTACCATGACAAAATATAATTGATTCTAAGTGAGGAAAAACACTATTCTCGATCATTACCTTATATTTTATGGAAGATGCCTAGCTAAGGTTGGGAATAAGAAGAATCTATAAAATAAATTTATGGGTGTTTATGAGGAAGGCATGGTCCTATCTGAGGTCTTACAATGCAATTCACAAAATGGAAAGCTAAGATGCATAAGTAAAGGACCCAAAAAGGGTATGTAAAATGAACATGAAACCAAATAACCAAAAGAGGAACCATGATTAACTAAAAAAGATATGGATGAATAAGTGTTTATGAGGAAGGGCTAGTCTTATCCAAGGTATTACAATATTACTCAAAAACTAAGAAACCATGAGGTGTAAGTGAAGAGAAGAGACCTAAGGACAAGATAGGAGTTAGGGATAATGTGTAAAAGGGGAACCCAAGTCATGTAAATGAAAACTAAACCTCTAAGATATGTCAGCCCCATAGTATATAAATAAATATAACATTATATATGCAAGTGATAAGTAATGGAAATGGTAAATGTTGATGATTAAAATTATGCTATTTCTAACACCAATAATGGGAAGTTTCAGGAATGTGGGACTTGCAACCTGAAACAACCTCTAGATTTTAAAGAAGTTGGCTCTTCTTTATATCAAGGGTATAATGGGAAAAGGGATAGGAATTAAACAAAAACACAAGTGAAACTAAAAAAACTCTTACTATGGCGATGTGCCAAAATTTAATTTGACCCTTAAGCACAGTGAAGCTATATGTAAGATTCAATTACATTAAAGAGCAAACAAGGCATGATCAATGTAAAAGATGAAAAACAACAGAAACAAAGGCTCACAACTTTAGACTAATTTCGCAGTGACACAGAAAAATATCAACAAAGGCACAGAACTCAGTTTTCTTATTAATTCTCCATTCACATAAAAGGAACAGAAACACGCATAGTTACATAAACTTTTTAACTCAAGAAAATAGAACAAAGGCAAATGATATTCCTGATCACAGCTAAAAAAAGTCTAAAAACTCTTGACAATAATCTCTTGCAGAAAATTCTCTCTATCTTCTGATGATCCTTTTGGTGATCTCTACCCACCTATTTATAGCATTGGATTAGCTCTAGATTGTCTACACATTCCCAATCTAACAGCCTAATTGAACTCTAACTAAACTAGAAGTGTCTAACACAAGATATTTCTTAGATCTGAAACATTTTGTCTTCCTGCGAGTTCATTTGCCAAAATAGATACCCAAGATGCTTCCCACTTTTAAATGAGAGAGGACACTTGGCCTTTTCCCTTACTCCACTTGAAAACCTTCTTATTATTCAAGAGTCATCAGAAAATTACACTTGGCATGTTTCGGAACACTTACCGAAGGCACACGACACTTTTTGCGTAACTTATACTCTTTTTATATTTTTGCTCAGGAGTGTTCTGTCTTTGACACCTGTCACTATATGCTTCTCCAAAACTTTAACAACTTAATAGAAAATGAGACCCACAACACTTCTCACCTGAACAACTTTCAAAAAGGGAACAGGGACAGGTGGCACTTTTTATGCATCTTTATCAAGGGACATGTGGCGGTCTCCACTATTTTTAGCTACCCTTTGAGAATCTTGCAGAAGGTGACACTTGTTGGTCTCCACATCACTCTATCAATAATATAGAAACATTTGGGCCTCATTTTATATTTACACAGATGATGACACTTTGTAGCTTTTGTTTGCCTCAGAAACAAAACCTGGGTCCCTCCATAGGCTTTACTTGTCAATGAAACAAAGTGAAGATAATTTAGATGTTGACACGTGGAAGCTTCCACTTTCTTCAGCTAGGGATACATGGCATCTTCCATTAGTTTTAGAAAAGCATATTGAAACCTTTTGTGGTTGCCACCTGGTGCCTTCTGCTTGATCCTAAGAAAAACTTATTGAAAAGAAGCTTTTGAGACGTATAAGAAACATGAGATGTGGATGCCGACACTTATTGCGCTCTGCTGAGTTATTATGGGATACGTGACACGTGTTGAAAAACTTATAGAAATTATGAAATGTGCCTTGGTTGATGACACTTGGCAACTTTTGCTTGATTTTGACACGTAGACAAAATTGAGGCGAAAAGAAATTCGAGCCCATGCTCGAAGTCAAAACTTCACTGTCTCGAACCAAAGTGTAAAGGGACAAATTTTTTGGATCACGTAACTGAAAAATCAAAATAAAATGTAGAGTATCTTTTACTCTATAGTTATTGGTGACCCAAAGGATGTTTGAGCCTACTCAAAAAGAATCCACAACTCCTGCATGATCAAAATGACAAAAAAAATCACAGCTTCAGTAAGGCTGTCTGATAAGCAGACCACTCATCATCAGATAATCCTTGCTTATTTTGCAATTCATGAAAGGCTAAATCAAGATTGATAATATATTTGTGTGAAAAATTCTACAAAATTTGAATGGTAGCCTTTAATTTAAATTCAAGATGGGAAATAGGAATCAAAATAGCTTCTACTTCAGGCACTGATGAATCATCCCTTAAACCCTAAAAAATTGCCTGATCATTCTGCCTGGCTAACAATAACGGTTTAATTTCTTTAATTATCAACACAGTGTTGTTATTATGAAAAGGGGAAGGAAGACCTAATTTCACCAAATCTTTGATGTGTTGTTTCATTTTGTTGATTCCTTCTTTCATCACATATAGAAGCTCTATACAATTGATTGTTGCAGAGTTGCAATTGAGAACCTCATTCACTCGTTTAGCAGTGACCATTCTATCATTAATCCCTTCTGCTGACAACATTCCATCAGTTACATTATGTAGATTTTATAGCAGTGTTTGGGATTCCAACACTCTCATAGAGACAGTGGGTAGAGTATCTTCTAGTGAAGTCTCCACCTTTTTGCACAATTTTTGGGCATTTAACAGAAAGGTTAGAGAAGGTCTGAGCTGAGTAATCTCCTGAGAGATTATTTTCCATATTGATTCATAAAGCTCCTTAACCAGATTCAATACCCCTACATTCTTTGGTCTATTAGCCAACTCAAGTGTCAATTGTTCTGCCCTTTGTCACTCAGCTTGAAGTTGGGCCTGTATAGCTGCAGTGTTATTCTTCTCATTCAATAGCTTCTATTGAAGTTGAGTAACCTATAGAAGGCTTTCCTCACATTTTTCTTGAACTGTTACCTTTTCCTGCCTTAAATTTGTCACTACATCCTTCACCTACATTAGCCCTAATTTCAGAGAATCATTTTGGGCTTGGATAGCCTGGTGAGTCTGAAGAGAAATAATATCTTGCAACTGTTTATTACGACTCTCTATTTCAATATTCTTAGTATTGATCTCTGTGGTCAAACTACTACAGTTTGCCTTCTCTTTGGCTAGATCAACCTCCATCTTCTGTAGCTTTCTTGATATTTTCAAATAATCTTGAGCTACTACAAAAGTAGATTCATTTAGTAGCTCGACCCTATCTTATGGTCTGAACAAGGACATGTCTATTGCCATTGCATTCATTATGTAATCTTTTGGTTGCATCTGCTCATTTGGATTAACTATATTTGGTGACAAATGGGTCACCATTAATTGCTACTGTATTAGGTCAAATTGTTACCTTAGATGTGGTGTAGCCAAGGCTTTATTATCTTTGATTCTCTTTTTCTCCATTCGGGCTTCCCTTGCCTTCTTAGCAGCATCTACTTGAGTTTGGAAGGTAGAAGGAAAGGCAATGTGCCCACCCACAAAAGGAAAACCTTGTGGCAAGCCATATGGAATAGCCAATTGTTGGCTATGGGCAATCTGAGGAGGTACTTTTTTGGGAATAGAGGGGGAAAAGTGAGGCAATGATATAGCTTGAGTATGGATAGATGGGGAAAAATGAGAAATAGGCACAACGGAGGTGGCAGGGGATGTCATTTGGCTAGATGGAATCATCACCCCTATAGGAGAAGAAAGAGATTGAGAAGGAAGAGGAGAAACAAAAGGAGCAACCAAGGTACTCTGTGATTGGTGTTGTGAGGGTTCTGCCCTCTCCTTTGAATCAAGTTGGAACCTCAGCCTTTTATGTTTCCTTAGTGTTTCTTCTTCTAGCTGTGCTCCCTTCTCTTCAATATTTACCACTGTTGCTAGTGGTGTTTGTGTAGAACTAGGAAATTCAAGGACTAACGCTGATGAAGAAGATTTTGGTGGTAAAGATACCACACCCTTTTGTTTTTCGATGGTACTAAGATTTTGGGGCCAAATAGTTACAATGATTACTGTTAAAGTTTGCACTGGGGCTTGTGATGTTTGACTAGACTCTGCTCTGGCTTCTATCTCTCCACCCTATGTCTATAAATTGCTTATATTAGGGCTAGACATAGGAGACAGATGACATTCATCCTAGAGTTCCTCCCATTTCTCATCTAAATCCACATTTCCAAAAGAGTGGGTTGTTTCACAAATCTCTTACCTATATTTCCAATAGGCTTCTATTATTTCAGCATTCCAACCTTTATTCTTTAATGCTCTTATTAAACTAGAAGTCATTCTAATTTTAGGGTCAAAATCCCTTTACTTAACATAAAAATTTTCCCATGGTCTGTTTTGTTGAAGAGGCAAATTTTTCAATTCAACATAAAACTCAGGAATATCTTCCCTAGGATTTTTCCTATTTTCCCAAAAGGGGCGGCCCTCATGTGCAATTCTGGTAGCAACCCTATTAGTCCTAACCCATGAATCTATGAAACCATTTGGGTCATATACCCATTTATCTTCAATTAGAAGGAAACCCAAGAAGGCTAGCTTTCTAAACAACACAATCTTAGCATCTCTGGCCTCTAGTGTCATGTTTTTTGTCATCCATGGGACATCATACATTTTCCTCTTCTTCTTCCTAGAGCCATATTCATTATCTACCATAGACGCCTGCCTGGTGACCTCTAAGAATGCTAACCTAAGGGTCAAAATCTTAGGTAGCAACACTGGTTCCCCACTAAAACCATGAACTCTAATAATAGTATGATGGGATCCAAAAAAGTAATCACAAGGGATAGGGCAATTGGTCATAAGTTTTGATACACTTAGAAAAAGTCTATTTATAATTGGTTCTGGGCTTAGATGACAAAAAGTAGGGGCAACAAAAAGTTCCCAAAATTTGTATGGGTCACTATTTTTGGACAAGATATGTGTCCATGTAGACACAGGGGTGGTCCTCTATAGACCGAAGCTTGGGTCATACATGTTTAGATGCATGTATTGGGAAAAGATGCTAGAATTTTGATACAACATAAGGTGAAACAAATAAGAGGAATACCTAAAAATCCCTTTAGATCTAAACTAGGCAAGTTGTTTCACCATTAAATATGCAATTTGATCAGAGAAATCAAGCTGATACTCTTGAGTCTTGTCAATAATTTTTAATCTGAAAAGGATAGCCATTTGTTCTTCATAAATGGTTATATCATCTTTCATTCTAAAAATGAAAGCCATCATGGAAAGTGCATCTTGACTAGCTTGTACAAATTATGCTCTTGCTATTGGTAATGTTAGCATAGTTGTATCATCATCACCTAATTGTAGCTCTATTTTTAGAAACCTCAATTGAGTATTGACATTTGCCCATGTTTTTTGCATCTTGGTAATGGTGGGAAACGTGGCTGTCTTATCGTGGTATAGGCCCAACATATCTCTGATGGCCTTTGGTGTAATTTGTATTATGATTGGACCTTGTTTTATGGTGTTTGAAGGTGCATGAAACAATTTGACACATATTTCAACCAAGTCAGGGCATGGATGCACACCTGGGACAATGAATTGTGCCAGTTGGAAAGTCCATATCCTCATTGCGAATGTCTCGTATTGTCCCACCTTGGCCCTCCGAAGACACCTTTGATGTGCCCCTTCTTTGAGATTTTTGCTACTGGTTCTTTGAATAATTGGGTCCATGATTCCATCTACATAATCTTTTACCTTTGCTGGGTCATTTACTAGACCAACTTTAGGGACTCTAGTTTGCGGGTAAGTCTTTAATGGTTGTGCAGGGGCTGAAGCATATGATTTTCTTGTAAGAAACTTATCAAGTGATTCATAAATCCTAGACCCTTATTGTGAATACTGTGCTCCCTCCATATCTATATCTATTATTAAAAATAGTGAACTATGATAATAGGTATGAAGCTTTTGCAATAAGGAAGCACTTTCACTTAAACAGGTTTGCTATGAGCTAAAAATGCAAGTAGCAGGGGTTTTCTAGCAGACATAAGAATGTTTGAGACACTGTAAGCTTTAAATCTTGTTATGGAGTATTTATTGACCCATCAAGTCTCAAAATGGCATTAATCTTAGATAATCGTTAGCAAATCTTACTAAATCTTCATGGAACAACAAGTTAGACACGTCATGCAAGTGGCTGCGCAAGGTACCTTGGGGAATTTAAGATTTGGGAGATATTTAAAGTGTCGAGAGTTTTGAAAATTTTGAAAAGGGTTCTAAGCTGTAGCTATGTGTTCCAAGAACACTTATTTAAAAGAAAGAGTGGGAAAGAAAATGGGAAAACAAAGCAACAAGAAAAGGGAAACTATCTAACTATAATACATTAGAGACACAGCTTAACTAAAGTGCTTCAAGTAGATCCCATTCATAGGAATCTCTTTAGGTTTACCTTCCATTGTTTCTAGCTCAAACAAATTCTTTAATTTATATGCATGAATTTTATAGGGGCCAGTCCATAATGCTTCAAATTTAGTATGTTGACCTAGCTTGGCAGCTCTTGCATCCCAATTCAAAAAAATTGAGCCTACTTTGAAATGGGGATTTGAAGTCCTTTTATCAAAGCAGTCTTTAATTATTTTTTGATGCTTTATTAATGAATCATGTGCCGCATCCCTCTTTTCTTGAACTTTTAAAAGTTCAGCAAGTCTAACCTACATGGGGCCATTTTCTTCAATTTTAATCTATTTTATTAGTTGGAGAGCAGGAATTTCCAAGCTTAGATGTATTACAGTAGGCTTGCCATATACCAATTCATATGGGGACATTTTTGTCACCTACTTAGGTTTATTTCTATCAGCCCATAGTGCTATATTCAACACTTTATGCCACCCTTTGTGATGATCAGCGCCTATTCTCTTGATGAGTCTAATTAGGTTCTTATTAGTTGATTCTGCCAAACCATTACCCTAAGGGTAATAATTAGAGGAAGTTTTCAGATATATTCCATGCTTTAATGCAAAGTAAGATACTTGAGACCCTAAAAATGCTTTAGCATTATCTAAAATTATGGTGTGAGGAGCTCTAAACTGAGTAGTGATACTCCCTAGAAAGTCTAAGATCACATTTTTTGTTGCTTCTTTAAGTGGCACTGCCTCAGTCCATCTAGTGAAATAATCTGTGGTAATTAAAATCCATTTGTGATCCATACTAGACACTGTATTTATCATTCCAATGAAGTCAAGACCCCATTGAGCAAAAGGTTCATCAACAATTATAGGACTAAGAGGCATTGCTGCATTCCTTCTCATCCCCACATAAATTGATAAGATTGACATTTTTTAACAAATTGATAACAGTCTGTAAATAAAGTAGGCCAGAAATAGCCTACCTCACTTATCTTTATGGCTGTGGTCTTTGTAAAAAAATGTCCACCTGAGACTCCATGATACATTTCATGCAGTATTTTCTTAGCCTCATCCTTCTCTACGCATCTTAAAAGTTTGCCATCAGAATTTTTTCTGAAAAGAACTTGTTCAATTAAAACAAAATGGACCCCTTGCATCCTATAGTATCTCTTCTTGTTTTGAGGGAGTTCTCTTTGTTAAATCCCATATTTCATAAAATGAACCCTGTTTGTGATTTAGGAGTTTTGATCAACCTCTTATATCCTCAATACAGTTTCCTTTTTCATTTCTAAATCTGTTTCCATAGGTATCATCTTTTCAAGCTCTTGAGTCATATATTGGCATAACCCCCTACCTCTGACTAACTTAGTGGGTTTGACCTTTACATCATATTCAAGGATATTTGTTATCTAGTTTGCTCTTTTTTTAATAATTTCACCCTCCATAATGTATTCTCTAACGCTTGGGTAAGCCACAAGTATCAGAATCTTACTTCCTGATACTATATGCTTGAATTTCTTGAGGGCTTTTATTATAACATATGATTGTTTTTCCATAAAGTTGTATCTGGTTTCATATTCCCTAAGAGTCCTTGAGAAAAAGGCTATTGGATGCTCTCCCTCTTATCTATCATCTTTTTGTGTTAAAACAACATCAATACTGAGCTCTCCTCCATAGACATACATTACAAAAGGCTTAGAAAAGTCTGGGTTTCTAAGTACTGGGGCTGTGGAGATAGCTTTCTTGACCTCTTCAAAGGCTTGCCTTCCTTCCATAGTCCACTTGAAAATCAGGTCTTTTTTCAACAAGAGTGTCACTGGTCTTACTAAGCCTGCAAAGTCAGATATGAACCGACTGATAAAATTAATTTTTCCCAAGAAATATTGAATTGATTTCTTATTTACTAGAAGAGGTAAGTTCATTATAGCTGCCACTCTCTCTGGATCTATGGAGACTCCTTCTTTAGATACTATATGTCCCAATAATTTGCCTTGATGTACATCAAAGATGCATTTCTTAGGATTTAGGGATATTCCAAATTCTTGACATTTCTTAAAAATAGATTCTAAATGATCAAAATGATAAACAACATTCTTAGAAAAAATAGTAAGATCATCAAGATAAATCAAGATGATTTTATTTATAAGTTCCCCAAATGCTATATCCATAGCTCTTTGAAAAGTGGTTCCTGCAATTGACAGGCCAAATGACATCTTAACATATGCAAATGTTCCCCATTTAGTAGTAAAAGTAGTCTTGTATTGGTCTTCATCAGCCAACCAAATCTAATTATATCTAGAGAAACCATCTAGCAAGAAAAATATCTTTGATCCAGCCACAGTCTATAAAATTTGTTCCATAGATGGCAAGGGATAGTGATCTTTCAAAGATGCTCTATTCAAGTCTTTGAAATCTACATAGAGTCTTATGTCACCATTCTTTTTCCTGACTGGTACTAGATTTGATACCCAGGTTGAGTGTTTGATTGGAAAAATTATTTTGGAATCTAAAATTTTCTACAACTCATCTACCATTAGAGATTCAATCCTTGGATTTACTGGCCTCTGCTTTTATCTGACTGGCTTAGATCCTTCAGTCAGTTCTATTGTGTGCTGAATGATGTCTCTATTATATCCATGAAGGTCTTCGTAGCTCCAAGCTATGACTCTATCATATCTTTTTCATAAGTCAATTAGTATTTTTCTTTCCTCTTAAGTTGCAAAATTTCTAATTTTTAATTTTCTCCCTTCACTCACCTCTATTTCAGAATAATCTGCTTTGTTTACCTAGAACCTTTTCTTCTCTAGGCCTACATCTTCTAGATCGAATAGGTTTTCTAAAGTGATTAAGCCTTTGGGAAGCTTATTATTATTTAATTGTATAATTTGATCTCCATATGCTTCTTCAATTTTTGGTTGCATTTGATCAGCAAATTCCTTTAATTATTGCAAGAATGAGAGTACCTGAGAATCATTTTCAAATACTTGTCGATTCTCATCATTATTTAGGATAGTTGGGCTTACTATAACCTTTACTGACTCATTGTTAACTAATAGGCCAGTTGCTGGATCAAAATGTGAGCCAATCTGTGCCATCCTATCAGCGTCAAAATTTTGGGTTCTTGGAACTACTTCAATATTGAAAGATTCAAAATCTTCTATTAAGTCCCAAATTATGTGTCTATAGGATCTCATCCTTACATTTTTGGCTATTGCCTTTTCCCTAATTTGCTTCACCATTAATTCTGAATCTCCTTTTACTATTAAATTCTTTATTCCCTTTTTCTTGGCTAAAATAAGCCCATGAACTAAGGAATCATATTCAACATCATTATTGGTACAAGCAAATTGGAAATGAATAGCTCTCAAAATTTTCTCCCCATTTAGAGCAACAAGACAAATTTCTGCTCCAACTCCACTTTTACTTCTAGCCCCATCAAAATTTAAGGTCTAGATTTCTAAATATTTTTTAGATTCTTGAGTAGTTGGTGTCTCTTCTCTTAAAACATTTGGAGTTTCATGGTCTTCATCAAAAATGACATAAGTGCCTAGACCAATAGAGTCATAATTTCCATATGAATCACTATGCATCATAGCTAACAAATGGTTATTTTCCTCTTCTAGGTCATGTTCAGTCCAGTCACCCAACTCTTCAACAAAAACCCTTTCTTCTTTATTTAACATAGCATGATATGCCTCTAATTTTTATGTTGGTTCATTGGTGATGTGATCTTTTTATAGTGGTTCAGATAGAGTTTTCATCTTTGAACCATATTTGGTTCTTAGGATGAGGTGAGACCAATCAAGGGACATATATCCTCCTATTTTGGCTGTAAAGTCTTTGGATAAACATAAACTAAAAACATGAAGAATATCTATGACTACTACATCTTGATTGAAAATTATATTGGGACAAGTATATAATTGTCATGGGAGTTGTTTAATTCTCCCAATTATTTGTACTGATTTGCCATCTAGCTGCATAACTCCTTTAGTAAGTGGTTTATACATTATTTTTAAAGCATGAACTATTTGCTTAGGCATTACTATAGTACTATCCCCTGAATCTATCAACGCATTATGCAAGAGTTTCTTTCCAACTATCAGAGTCAAATAGAAAGGCTCTAGTTTGGATTTACTTACCTTTGTTGTATTGTTCACAAAGGCTATTGTCTTCAGAGGAACTGTGTCCTTGAGCTTTTCTTTATTAGCAAGTCCTTCTTTGGTGCCATTATGTTTAGGCATTACTTGGCCTTGTAGAGCTTCTTGTAACAACGTCTTTTGTTCAGGAATAGCTAATATGTCCCTTATTGATACTTGTGCTAGAGTCCTCTTCAGCTGTTCCACCACATTCATTGGTCCTAATGCTTGGGTTCTTAGAAAATAAGGATACCTTGCTTTTTCTTGAACTTGTACATGAATCACTTAGTTCTGCAATAGCTAAGGCACTTTCTATCTGACAGCTATGTTTCTTTGACCTTGGAATGGAGGATTCTCCATAACTTGACTATTTGCAACTTCAGGCTGTTCCATCATTCTTCTCTTTGATCTAGTATAGTAGTTTGATTACACCACTGGTTTCTTGAAAGTAGAAGCTTCATTCAAGAATACTGATTCTTCATTTTCAACCCATGAAAACAAAGCATGTTTAGGGGCTATTTTTTCTTCTTGTTGTAGAGACATCCTTTGCATTTGAGCCATCAGGACTGAATTTTGCATACCAAGAGACTGATAAGTTTATGCATCTGAAGTATTGGCAAATTGTCCATCCATTCTTCTCTGCTCTGCTACCTTTTGTTGGAGATTACCCATGGGACCATAAATAGGTGTATGAGCATTATTAAAAGGAAAACACCAGGCATTAGTGCTATTTGCATAATTATTTTGCCCTTGAACAATTTCCCTATTTGGATTGGGGGGAACAATCTATGAGGGTGTAGGGACTGCCACTAATTGATTTGTTGGCTGAGAGTTATTTTGCCTTTGATGACCCTGATATTGGCTTGGCTGTGATGGAAATTTATTTCCTTGATAACCTTGACATTGAGGTCTGGGGTAAGGATTCTATTGTCTCTTTATGTTAATTAGCTCATTAGAAAATGTCCTTAAGATATTCTTGATATCATCCATCTTAGATGACTGAGTAGGGACAAGTTCTTTAGCAGGTGGTTGAGGATATTTATACATAGACATAGGTGGGGATATGGAATAAGGGGTTTCTTGAGGTAATGGTAAGGTAATTTCTAGAAACATGGGCATGGGAGGCCTTGGGGGCAACTTTCCAGTATCTATTAAATTATTTTCAGCTCTGACTACATAGTCATAAGCTTCTGGCAGAGTCTAACCTCCAAGTGACTGAATCATGACTGATATATCTGAATTTAAAGATTTAAGATAAAACACTATAGCCATACCTGGTAATGGTCTTGTTGTAGTAGGAATCCTTTCCCAAGTCTTTTGAAATCTTGAATTGAAGTCAATCATTGCTTCTTGTGGTGCTCTTTGAATAGTAATCAATTGTTGTAATAGAGAAGATTTATCACCCTTTTCTTCAAATCTTTCAAAGAAAAGATCTCCAAGATGATCCCATGTAGATATTGTATTTGGAGTTAAGGACCGGTACCATTTCAGAGCCTTCCCTTTAAAAGAAACTGCTAATAATCTTATAGCCACATTCTACTGTGTGACCACATGTATAACACAGACATCAGATACATCTTAAATATGTTCTTTAGGTGTTTTAAAATCTTTCCCACTAAATTTGGGCAGAGCCTTCAAGGCATTTACTGAAATAGGGTCCCAAGTGGCTGGTGGTATTGGTAGAATCAAAGGACTGCCAGTGTTCCAACTTGCATAATTCCTTGGGGGTATAGGAGATCCCATATTTACTCTTGGTATTGGTATAAACTGATTGAATCTTCATCTCAGACTAGTTACCAATGGTGGAAAAAGAATACTTGGATTATAGCAGATTGAGATCTCATCACTGGTCCACAACTTTGACTCCTTGTATCTCTCTAGTTCATATGGTCTTGAAAGAAACTTCAAGATGGTGTCCCACCGGGTGTGCCAAAAATTGTTGATGATTAAAATTGTGCTATTTCTAACACCAACAATGGAAAGTTTCAAGAATGTGGGACTTACAACTTGAAACAAACTCTAGATTTTAAAGAAGCTGGCTCTTCTTTATATCAAGGGTATAATGGGAAAAGGGATAGGAATTAAATAGAAACACAAGTGAAACTAAAGAAACTCTAACTATGGTGATGCACCTGAATTTAATTTGACCCTTAAGCATAATGAAGCTATATGTAAGATTCAATTACATTAAAGAGCGAACAAGGTATGATCAATGTAAAAGATGAAAAACAATAGAAACAAAGGCTCACAACTTTAGACTAATTTCACAGTGACACAAAAAAATATCAACAAAGGCACATAACTCAGTTTTCTTATTAATTCTCCAGTCACATAAAAGGCACAAAAACATGCACAGTTACATAAACTTTCTAACTCAAGAAAATAGAATAAAGGCAAATGATATTCTTGATCACAGCTAAAAAAAGTCTAAAAACTCTTGACAATAATCTCTTGCAGAAAATTCTCTCTATCTTCTGATGATCCTTCTAGTGATCTCTGCACCCTTATTTATAGCATTGGATTATCTCTATATTGTTTGTACATTCCCAATCTAATGGCCTAACTAAACTCTAACTGAACTGGAAGTGTCTAACACAGGATATTTCTTAGATCTGAAACGTTCTATCTTCCTACGAGTTCATTTGCTAAAATAGATACCCAGGATGCTTCCCACTTTTAAATGAGAGAGGACACTTGGCCTTTTCCCTTACTTCACTTGAAAACCTTCTTATTATTTAGGAGGCACCAAAAAATGAAACTTGGCATGTTTCACAGCACTTACCGAAGGCACACGACACTTTTCACATAACTTATACTCTTTTTGTGTCTTTGCTCAAGAGTGTTCCATCTTTGACACCTGTCACCATCTGCTTCTCCAAAACTTTAACAACTTAATAGAAAACGAGACCCACAACACTTCTCGCCTGAGCAAATTTCAAAAAGGGAATAGAGACAGGTGGTGCTTTCCATGCATCTTTATCAAGGGACATGTGGTAGTCTCCACTATTTTTAGCTGCCCTTTGAGAATCCTACAGAAGGTGACACTTGTTGGTCTCCATGTCACTCTGTCTATACTATAGAAACATTTGGGCCTCATTTCATATTTACATGGATGATGACACTTGGTAGCTTTCGCTTGCCTTAGAAACAAAACTTGGCACCCTCCACAGTCTTTACTTGTCAATGAAACAAAGTGAAGATAATTTGGATGTTGACACATGGAAGCTTCCACTTTCTTCAGCTAGGGATACGTGGCATCTTCTATTGCTTTTAGAAAAGCATATTGAAACCTTCTGTGGTTGCTACCTGGCACCTTCCGCTTGATCTTGAGAAAAACTTATTGAAAAGAAGCTTTTGAGACGTATAAGAAACATGAGATGCAGATGCTGACATTTGTTGTGCTCTACTGAGTTACTATGGGATATGTGGTGTGTGCCAAAAAACTTATAGAAATTATGAAATTTGCCTCGGCTGATGACACTTGGCAGCTTTCGCTTGATTTTGACACTTGGACAAAATTGAGGCAAAAATAAATTTGAGCCTGCGCTCTGAGTTAAAAATTTGCTGTCTCGAACCAAAGTGTAAAGGGACAAAATTTTTGGATCGCGTAATTGAAAAATCAAAATAAAATTTAGAGTATTTTTTACTCTACAGTAAGAAATGCAAAAAATTAAAGCTACAAAAAACATATAATTAAGAAAAATATTTATTTAAAAATTGAGCATTGGTCAATTCTTTTAAGATGTGTCTTTCATTGGTTTGAAATCTATAAGTAGTAGGTCTAATGAGGGTAAGTGAATGGAGTTTATGGATAATTTTGTGGACATCTTACCATAACATGTTTGCATTATAGCATAATTCATATGCATAATAGATATAACATGTATGCATAATTTAAAGTCAGGCTCAAAAAACTCTAAACCTTAACATATACATGTTATGTATACTATACATAATGCATACATGTAATGTATTCTATACATAACATGTACACGTTATAAATTTTATAAATAAAAAAAGACCCAAACCCATGACCTTTCTCATTCTGACTTTTTTTGTTATTTCCTTTGACTTTATATGCCTTAGAGCACATTGAATTTGTGATTGGATGAGGAGAATACACATTACCATCACCTGTTATCTCGATGAATCAATGATACCACCACAGAGGGGAGGTAAGCAAGTAAAACCAAACCTATTAGTGCTAGATTCTAGTAATTTTTTTATTTACATTGTTGTATTGTTAAAACTATTTTTTTGAATAACTCATTCAAGTGAAAGATAATAGCCTACTAATCCTCCTCCTAACCTTCCTAACCCTTGTAACCCTCCTAACCCTCATAAAATTGCACAAGACCCCTAGGAAGTCAAGAGGATTTGGATACACACATGGCCAAGAATAAAATATAAATTAATCAAACAATTAGGAGAAAGAGGGACCTCACTTCGACCAATACCCACCACAACTATTTGGCTAATAGCCTAAAGTCAGTACTAGGCCAAAATGACTTGATAATGAGTCAAATTGATAGATGGGCATCATATAAGAATACATGTAGGGATTAATATGTTGATAAATTGTTAACATGTGAGGTGAAGGACAAACAAATATCAAAAGACCTAATTTGTGTCTTATTCATTGATCCAACAACCAATGCACCTTTTCCACTATCCATAAAATGGTTCCAATCCACCGATGCCAACATAATTTTATTAGAGATAATTTTTGGGACTAATGGTTTATGGTGTTTGATTACCCACATTGTAATAACCAAAATGTTTATTTGTATTTTTTGAGGAATCTTTTTTTGCAAGTTTATCCTTAATGAGATTCCTGATTATTTTGACTACTTAGAGTTTCAGGGCTGAGGGAAAGGATCTAAACAAGATAGACCATGTGCACATTATGTTCCTAATTAGCCTTCAATATTCCCTCTACAAAATCCCCTTTAACTCAAGATCCCCTCTACAATGAAGGAGGTTCTAGAGATTGACACTTTGCATGTGCTTAGTATGCTTGTTGACACACTGATTTAACATACAAGTAGGCTTTCTAAGAGTAATGAGAGAGATGGTGGACATGGGGATACTCCACCTATTGTGCATATCTAATCTCACCATTGAAAATGTTGTGGTGTTATATGCATTGGACCTTTAGATGATGATGGTCATGATTATGAGGGCCTAGATGATATACTCTTGAGTGATGAGTTTTTGGCATGTATATTTAGTTGGCATACGTCACTACACATATGTAGGTATATTATATATTTTACATGCTAAATTTTAGTTATATTCATATTTAAAAGCTAACAATAAATATACATAAAAAATTATATATATATATATATATATATATATATATATATAATGTTTCAGAAGCATATGGTACCATCATCTTCATGCTCCACTATTGCATTTTTTGATCTTAGCCATGCAATGTTTACATATTCATAGCTAGTTTTGGGTCATCTACTACTACTACATATGTTGATGTTACTAGGCCGATGTTTACATATATAGATGTAATTTTTCTTTAATATTATACTCCATATACATGTATTTATTTATATAGATCTTTGTTTAGTTATCAATCATATATTGTTTGTTAAATTGATGAACATATTGGAGACTCCTCAATATCTACAAGTTGAGAAAAACACATGAATTACACCTATAATGTATTTTACATAGGCACTCACTGAGGTACATGTTAAATTATAATTTTGAATTGTAAATATAGATTTGTTTTAATAATTTTAATCTATGCTTGGGAAAATATAACATATATGAATGTATTTGTAGACACCGAAATCGTGTTGACTCCCCTGGTCACTCCCTGTCTTATTCTTCTTCGCCTATTTAACCCTTGTCGATCACTTGTTCCACCAACCTTGACCCTGGCAGCATGTAAAAATGAGCACAGAGCTAAAGCTAGACTCTATCCCCATTATGCATCTGCCGACGATGGTCTTTACTCGGCCGATGTCGCCGACGTCGGTCACCTATCGGCTGACGTCGGCAATCCTACCGACGTCGGTCACCTTGCCGTTATCCGTTATCAGTCATCATTCGGTTTCTCGAAACGGTTGATGAACCGTCTCTGGAACCGTCCCCCGCCTTCATCAACCTCCGCCAACCATTCGAGACCAGACCCCAAACGCGATCCTGAATGCTATTCGAAACGCGGATCAATCGAAACCTATGCAATCATTCAATCAACCTGCAAACTCTGACATCAACACTCTTGGCATCAACCCACTCTCGGCATCAACCAATCTGCATTCAATCCGGCACCGCAACTATGGCTTTTATCGCATCTTCTGGCAGGTAAGTTTTTACTCTGTTTGTTTTATTTCTTCTTGGTTACTATTTCTGCATTAGCTCTGTCATCCCAAATCCACAGACCCAGCATCTCTCATTTACATCCCTGCTTCTGTCCCGACCTTACCTTGCCCAGACCCTATCCCGACTCTCTCAGACCCTGTCTTTTATCAGACCCTGTCCCGACCTTACCTTGCCCAGACCCCATCCCGAAGCTTCAAACCCCGTCCCGACTCGACCAAAAATCCCTTGTCCCGACCCTGTCAAGACCTTCTGCAACTCGCCCAGACTCTGTCCAGAACCTGCCCCGACCGACGCCGGTCACTGCCCCGACCGATGACGGTACTTCAACCGACGTCGGCACCTTCCCAGACTGACGCCGGCACCACAGAGACCGACACCGGTGACTGTGCAGAACAGTGCCACTTATCAGGTACGCATTTTATTTTCTATCATTTATTTCTGTCATTTTAATCTACTTTCGTCCAACATTACGCTTTTTATCAGTGGGTTGATATCCTTCTAGGGAGTCTTTGTACTTCCGGGATCGGGCGTTCGCCTGACAACCCACCATATCTTTGACTAACATCTTTCCGTGTTTTAGTCTCTTTTTCACAGGTGTCATTCCTCCACAGCCAAAGAGGAGAATCTTCCAACGTCTGATTTCGGTGCACTTAACTTTATCAGGTACTTCTAGCCTTAACCATTTATTTCAGTTTCTTATTTCTTCTTTGAATGTAGAAAGCAATTTTGCATAGAAACAGTATTGTGTAAATAGGGTTGTTCAATGACATATGATAGTTAAATTTAGATGTTTAGTAAGGAAACTTCTCATGTTTTCTCCCCTTTCAAACATTAGTTCATGCACCTCAACCTTTCACTAATCCTATTGTGCATCAGCTATATATTGAGCATGGCTACAAGATTTCAGTAAGGGCATGTTTAAATAATTTTTTTATTAGTTTAAAATTAATTTCTAAACTTGGCTGCATGTATAGTATGTAAAGTTTATAATAATATTTTTATATGAACATGTTTAGCCATAGGTAAGCTATGAGTGTAGAAGGACCCACAATCGGACCTTGGAGGAATCTAAGGCATATGAGGGATCTCCATATATGAGCAGGGCATCTTAGGGAGAGTCTTATTTGAGGAAGGCAAAGAGAGGGAGACTATTTGATGAGTATGATGTCTTAGATGATGTACTTGTTTATATGAATGTATGGCAATGTATGCATTTTTGGTATTATATGCATAAATGACATTCACCCGACATTTTATTATATTCTTAGATAATGTAATTTTTTGTATGCCTATATGGAAATGTATGCGTTATTGGCATTATATGCCTATATGGAATTTACCTAAAATTATATTTTCTTAATTTGTATACTTTTATGGATTTTATGGACACACACACACATTCATATTTTATGGTGATCATCTTTCTGTGCACAATTTATCTCACATTATTATTGAAAAACAAAATTTGATGGTTATATGGTAATATGTAGATATGATCATCTTTAATATTTTCTTCATATAATTATTAAAACTAACTTACAATCCTTTAATATGTGTTATAATTAAAACTATATGTGAGAAAATAGTATAATGTTGAGATAGAGTCATATATCAGTGTGAAGTGCCTCTCATGATTGGGCTACACCATTTGGGTTACACCATTTATCACTATTTTAATGTGGATACCCTTGCTAGACTAGTTTAATATCATTTGGGACTCCTTATTCATGTTTTATATTCATTAAATTTATAGATATGTTGCATATATGTAAGTATTTCCATTCACTTTGACATTCCAACTAGCCTCTTTAGTAAGGGCATGAAGAAACTCATTTATATCTAATATGGGTACAAGATCATAATTCTCACATATCTTGAGGCCCTAGAATATTTTGGTAGTTATAACTCTTCTAGTTTTTTTCTTTGACTTTGTTCTATCCCTCTCCACTACACTCAACTTGGTCATTTCTTATCTTCTCATCATATGCCAACATGAGAAAGTTAAAAATGATATAACATATTTGATGAAATTGGATACTCTAACTTATGATTCTCAAATAGATTGGATATCTACTCCATATTCACCCTTAAAGAGTGAAATTCTTCCTTACCTTCTCATGCAAATGGGGTCAATTAATCAAGAAGAGATGTTGTGTTATCTCCTTCTTTAAAGAGTTATTGCCTTCATTTTAGAGACTTTTTTGGCCCTTTTAAGTAGTGAAATATTGTAATTCTCATGTCTCTTGAGGCCTTGGAATATTTTAGTGGTTATAACTCTTTTGTTTCATTTCCTCAACTTTTTTCTCTCCCTCTTCACTACACTTAGCTTGGCCATTTTTTCTCTTGTCATCATATGCAAACATGAGAATGTTAAAAATGATACAACCTCTTTGATGAAATGGGCTGCTCTAACTTATCATTCTCAAATATATTGGACAACTACTCCATATTCACACTTGAAGAGCAAAATTAATCCTTACTTTATCATGTAATGGGGCCAATTAATCATGAAGTGATGTGCTATCTCCTTCTTCAAATAATTGTTTCCCTTATTTTAGAGACTCTTCTTTGGCCCTTTATAGTAGTGTCATATTGTAGTTCTTATGTATTTTTAGGCCTTGGAATATTTTATGGTTATTGTAGACACTCAATTTTGGCCACTTTCATGCCTAAACTAGGATTTAGGTCAGTTTATAACAAATGTCATAATCTAAGCATAGAAATCACCTAAATTACCCAAATTATCCACATAAGGGATTTTATTGCTTATAAACATGGTGAGGCTATTTTATTTGGTGTATTACCCTATATGTACCAAAAACCTAGTTTGGTTTCAACCCTAGTCAAATTATGACCTAGTAATTTGACACTTTTGGCCCATTGAGCTATTAATTAAAAACATTAAAAACAATTGAAAAAATCCAAAAAACACTAAGCAAGATTAATTACATTTAAAATCTTAATTAACTTGCCTAAAAAAAATTCTAAATCAAATTAGTGAATTTTATTTATAAAAAAAGGATTTTTTAGACAAATGTGAAGTCAAAGGTCAAAGGAGCTAATAAAGTAATTTATTAATTCCTAAATATTCCTAAATTATGAGTCACAACCTCAAAAATATCTAAAGCGAGTTGTCATGCCTCATAAATGTTTGAAACTGAGGTGTCAAGATTTTATGAGTGCTTTTACAAAATTCAGGGTTAGCTTGACTCAACCTAGGTTATTTTAGACTTAACCAAAGTTAGCATTTAATATAACCTTCATAGGGTTAAAGTTAGTATTAGAGATATAAATACAAGTGCTCACACTATATGCCAACAAGATTTTGTGTGTAACATTATTCTTCTATAATCCCTTAAAAAATCCATTCAGAGTAGTGTTATAATTCCCATTTTATGACAAGCTTCACACCAAGCCATAAGTGACCATTAGAGAAGTGCTACCACCATGGATAAACATTTATATAAGTCTCTAATTATTATAGTCTGAGAAAGACCATCCTTCTACCAATAAGTGGACATCAAATTTGATAAAGGAGGTAAATTATTTGTGTTTTTTAATCTCTATTTTGTGATCTTGTTCATTATGTTATGTTCCCCCTAGTTCTTAGGCAAGAATGTTTAGTTTTAGTGTATTTTTATGTTTGATTTTTTATCATTTGGACTAAAAAATAACTAATAAATGTTTGTGTTCCCCTATAACTCCTAAGATACATAATGGCATGCCCGATGGGACCACACATCCTATGGCCAAGGAGAATGATATGTTAGCTTTAGTTTTTTTAACAAATGCATTTAATTCTTCAAGTTCAGAGTTTTATCCTTGAAAATAATGCCATTCTATTTTTGTGTGAATGGTGGATTCTCTATTATATGACACTAATTATGATATTTATTTTTAAAAAAATGGTGTCTTTAAAATGGTAACTTTGACCTATGAAATAATGGCTTCACTTTACGGAACCAATAACTTCAACCCTACTAAAAAGTAGCTTTGATAAGTAATATTGCATGTGATTTTAGTGGCTTCACCTATTTTTAAATCTATAATCAGTGGATTCAACATATTTTATTGATGACTTTACCTTATTTAAATGGTGACTTTTCCAAAATTTGTGTCTGTCTGTGTCTATGCTTGGGAGAAAACATCAACTTCATGAAAATGGTAGCTTCACCCCTATTAAACAATAGCTTCACTCTGTGTTTTTGAAAAATTTGAGAGCTCAAAATGGAATGCTATTTATTCATTTAATTTTTGGCCTAGAGATAAACAAAGCCCCTAATATTTTTTAGGAACTAAGGTGGAGAGAGAGAGAGGCTTAGAAACTTCAAAATCTCACATAAACTTTTGCTTGGTGATTAAAATTAACTTAATCACTCTTGTCTTTCAAAATTTTTAAATTCTTTTATAAGTGAAAACAAGGCCAAGGAGCCAAAATTTCAATCACATTTGAGTTAGTGCTATTAAAAATAACATACATTCTAGTTAGAGATCTTAAGAGATTTTTAACTTTATGTTTTTTTTTGTTATTAACTAGTTTCAAAGTTCATTAGTTTAGATTCTTTGTTTGTGAAAAATCAAAAACTATTGCATGTATACTCTCCCCCTATCCCCAATAGGGAACTTAGGTGACCAAAATCATTTGGTTTATTACCTTGTTTATTTAGTCTTATTAGAAATAATGTTGCATATGATCTCCCCAAGCTCTAAGTGACTTGGGTGACCCAAAAATGACCTCTAAAGTCTTTCCAACTTATTTTCTTGCATTTAGATTATGGGTGGGAGTTCATTACCTCCTCAAAAGTTATTTAGGGGTGTGTTGACTTGGGATTTAAACTCCCAACATCATACCAAACCAAATTCATGGTGGGGTATATAAATTGGGCACATGATATGGGGATTTCCAGGGATTGAGTGGCTAGCCTCTCTGATCCTTATGAAAACCCAGGTCAGGTCTTGCTAAATATCAAACTTCAATAAGTAGTACATATATGGAGTCATTTTGAAAAGGAATAGACCTTTGCATAGTAAGTTATTAGGTATGATCCCAATTGATGTGATTATGCCCTTGTGTTATCCACACTTGGGACCATTTAGTGCATTTGAAACTTGTAGATTTTAGTCAACCCTACTTATCATATAATTTCTTGTCAAATGTCAAGTGATCCTCACTATAAGTTCATGACACATACCAATGCTTGAGAGATAAAGGGGGGTGTAAAAACTCTACCTACACCTGTACTTTAATTTTTGGATTAACACTTAATTCCATACAAGAATTGGCATATTGATGGAAATTTTGATAGAAGCTACATATACTCATGTCATTTTTAGGGATAAGACAAATGATTTATGTTATTTTATTTATTTTTATTTACATATGCATTTTAGACTAAAATTATTTGTTTGTATTATCAAGTCGAAACATGTCTAAAGGCATGACATTATTTACACACCACTTTAGCATAAGAGGTGTTACACTACACATTTTGTGTCACACTTTTGCCTTAGAGTTTTATTCCAAAACCATTTGTGTGTCATTTGTTTAAATGAGGAATAATTACGCTACCATTTTTATCTCAAACATTTACCTTATTATGATACCTAAATCATTTCAAAGCACTTTTCATTTTTTAAACCAAGTTCCAAAGCATTGTTATACTTCTTGTTTCAAATGCACGGTTACGCTACCCATTTTGGTCTAGCTCTTTTACCTTAGAACATCCATGTTTTTTCATTAAATTTGAAACTTAAACTTTGAAAGTAAAAATATTAAACTAATCAAGCTTATGCCAAAGCCTTGTCTAATTTAGGTTAAGGTTGTCTATCTTTTATGCTTGGATTGTGTTACTTGGGTTGATTTCCTATTTGATCTAAAAGACCCTTTGCCTAGACTTAGTGATTATTGTTCCTCTTGTACCTTATTTGAGAGTGCTTTGAGACAATTTGTTACCTTATGCCTTATTTTAAATTTATTTCATTGAATTCAAAAATTTCATAATTTCATTGTTCAAATAGTCTCTTGTGAATAAAGTATCGAGTCTTAGTGAACCAATTACCAAGTGTCATCTAATCCAATTGCATTAGTTTATTTTAATTTTGAGTTCTTGTTTGAGTTATTTATTTATGAGTCTAGCCTTATTTTTCACATTAAATTATTATAACCACCTTTAGGAAAATCATTGTTATCCTTTGATCATAATTAATAAATTATTCTACTTTGTGTAGATATTCTTATCATTAGTTATAACCACCTTTGGGAAAATCAATACCTTAGCCATAAACAAGTTTTGATATTTTATGTTACCTTTGCCACTAATTATAACCACCTTTGGGTAAATTAGTATCTTTTGTTAGACTGGTTTCAATTTTTTTTTATTCTACCTTTACCCAGTTTAGTTGTTTTACCCTTTGGGCCTCTTGAACAGAACCAAACGTTGTTTGTTTTTATACCTCAATTGTTTTTTACCTTTGGAATTTTGTTATTCATGAAACTTAACTATAGATCTGAACATGCCTAATTACACATGTTGTAACACTATGTATAATTTGAACTATGAGAACTTTATGACCAATGACCCTTTTATTCAAGAGTTATATGACAAAATATATTATTATACCTATCCATATTATAATATTCCATATGTTAAACAAAAGTTAAATGCATTTCGTGACTGCACCTTCTTATCCAAGCCAAGAACAAGTTCAAACAACATAGAACCTTGCTCAAGTGATGCCTAGCATTGAACAAAGCCAAAAATAAGAGCCTTACTATATCATGACACAAATGCAAGCAAGTTATTATATGTACTTATTTGATCATAATTTTTTATAAAAAAGATGAAATTTTCATCAGAGCAAAGAAGCTACCAGAATTCCCACATGAAAGTTTGAATAGTTTGATTATAACTCCTAGTAATGCACCTTCAATCCAATAATTTGAATAGACATCAACTATTTATAGTCAAGATTTAGTCTAGATGACACAACAAAACCAAAACATGATTATAAAAGGGAAAGACGCTATGGATGAATAAATGGAATCGGTACAACAAACATACCAAAACTACCTCAATCTAGCTCATAATCTTAATGCAATGTCTATTTATAACACACTGCTTATTGAGATAACTCTATCAATAGGGCAAAAGATAGATGTTTCAGGCTATGCAAACCAAAACATAAACCCGTTTAAAAAAATCACGCTGGTTGGTGACATGTTTAATGTCCCCATTTTGATAGAAGAGACTATCACTCAAATGAAATAAATCACTCAAAACATTATGAATATCACATAAGTGCATTCTATTTTAACCCAAAGTGGGTCTAATTTACCATCGAGAAAATCATAATATAATCCTCCAAACAATTCCATGAGTGAATTGTAATAATAGGGAACGGGTACGCCTATTTACTAAAATTAACAAATAACCTCCACTTCTCAACTAGTTGCTTCTTTGAGTGTGTAACAGGGGGAAATGAAATAAAAACATACCAACTTACCACCTCAAAAAGGGGCATAAAATGTTCCACCACAATAAGCATAAACCAATATACCACAATAATTACAAACATTTCCTAACCAAAAACATATTTCTATTAGTCAAAAAGTGCCAGTTGGTTAACAATAACAAATTCCAAACCCCCAACAATTTCCAAACCAAAAACAAGTGCCTATCCAACAATACATGTTCAAACAACAACAAGGTTCTTATATATAATAGGTACCATGTGTGAGACAACAACTAAATTTCACCCAATGAGTATCGCACATGCAACAAGGATGCAACTATCAACACCTTTAACAGTAGAGATCTAATCAATAACATGCTCCCTATATAAAATAGGGTTCAATGTGTAAGAAACAAGTTCCTTCCCAAAATCAACAATACCAACACATCCCATAGAGCCAAATTCCATTACCATAGGTGTAATTTGGTAGAGAAGGTTATGTAACCAATCTGAACTAGAATATGTTTCAATAGTAACATATTCTGTATCCATAGTAAAATTCCAATGCACATATATGTATACCTAGTCATCTAACCCATTCAACCAACATTCCATAATATGCCTACCCTAATCAAGGTAATCAACCATTGATCATGCAACCTCAACAAAAACATGCCACTCCATCTTATTTACTTTCCCAAGAGTTGTAACAAATGAAGGGTGCACTTCAAGCTATATAGATTCGAAAACAAACAAACAAATTCAAACTAGATGAAATATGATCTTATCCACTGAACATAGAGTATCTAAAAATACCATTTCCACTAAATTATGAGATGCCTAAATTTGATAAATATAAGGGAAAATGTGACCCTAAAGATCATCTAAAATAATTATGTATTGCTTTCTATCAAGTGGCATATATCAACATATACTTGCTTCTACATTTTTTAAGGAGTCTAGATGGATAAGCCTTGGAATGGATTTTAAAATTGTTGAAGAATTATGTACCTAACTTTGATGATATTTTTGATAATTTCATACATCACATTTCATATAATATCAAGAATAAGATTATAGTTCTCTACTTGGACCAAGATAAACATAGGACTGGTGAATGTTTCACTACATACTTGTAACATTGGAGAGCACTAGCAAGCCAATTTACTCAAAATTTTATAAATAAATAGTTGGCTATGATATTTACCAAGAGCCTACACAACAAGATATCTTACCATCTCAAGATAAAATGTGCTCATATGTTTGAAGAGGTTATAGAGAAAGGAATACATATTGAGAAATCCCTTATCAATGAAGATATAATCAAGTTATCCTCTTTTAATCAGAGATATAATTAGCATCAAAACCAAAAAAACCATAACCCAAATAAAGGCCAAAACCATAATCAAAACCTAATTAAAATAATGGATTTAATGACATATTAGGTTAATAAAAATGAGAGACAAAAATCCTAAAGTCTAAATAAGAGTGTTATTGGCAACAGGGTCACTAAACCATGCCATGCTTAGATGGTGCAAATACTGATTGTCTGTTTACCTCCACCCACTCAACAACCACCACCTCCATAAATTCAACTAAGACCTCAAAAAAGAAAATATACATAAAATCAAAACCAATTTCAAGCCCCTCCTCTAAGGAGAATACCACCCATTTCCAAGCAATTCAGTGACCTTGGTAAGCCTATTGAATTTGTATTCCAAAGATTAGTTTAGGTAAATATGACCAGTTGGCCAATACTGAAGCAATTTAATATCATAATTCCTTTTCCTAATTGGTAAAAAGAACATGAATTTTATGAGTACCATAATATTAGAGGATATTCCATATGATGATGTATCCATCTCAGGTATTTGATTAAGAATATGTTTGAAAATGGAGAGATAAAAAGAGACACCCATGCTCTTACAACTAATCATAACTTGGGTATCTATCTACAAAAATCCATTTCCATAACATAAAAATTAAAAGACTAACAACATTATTGATAATAATAGAAACAATGGTAGATAAATGCATAGTAAAATCAAAAGCAATAATGCCAACCATAACAACAACAACAACAACAAAATGGTCAGAACCAAGGGTAAACTGACCAAACCAACCAAGGAGGCCATCATGCCATTATATATACATATAAAAATGTTATAGGACATGTATTAGGTGGTCAAGTTTCCACTATCACCATTAACCCTCAACCAACTAACAACAAAACCTAGACCCTCACCCAACAATTACTATCAACCAAATAATGCCTATCAACATCCTTATGCTAGTGATATTTATATGGACCATGTTATTATCTAGGCTCAACATTGCCCTTGAGTTACCATTCCAATCCTCATTTCTTACCTAGTCAACTACCAAAGCCAAGTAATAGATTGAGATTATGTGATTTTGACCTGATGAGCCAAGGTTACTATCAAGGCACTGAAACCAACTAATACAAGTGAGCCCATTTAAACTTCCATGATTATAAAAAATAAACCAACCAACAAAGTTGAGGGGAAGACCTATGATATTGTGTAACAAACAAAAAAGACACCTATATATATCCATCATGGATTTGTTGCATACATCTACCATCCATAAAGACATCCTGAAGGAGTACTTAAACCAATCCCTTATGCCAAATGACATCAATCCAAAAAAATTCTAATCCATGGTTGAGGATTATGTTGATGACATATTGGGTAAATAAATACCTATGCTAATTATCCAACTATAATACAAAGAGTATTTGAGAGACTTCATGAGTACAATGTTAGTCTTAATCCAAATAAGTTTGTATTTGGCATAATTTATGGCAAACTCTTAGGATTCATTATCTCTTGTAGGGGAATTTAATTTGATCTAGCCAAAGTTTGTGCAATTATATAAATGTTGTCACCATCTACCTTGATGTAGCTCCACAATTTATAGGGTAAGATATAATCAATCAGATGCTTCATATCATAGTTGGCCAACAAATTCCATCTATTTACACACTTATTAAAGAAGTGTGTTACATTATCTTGGAATGAAGAATTTAATAAAGCATTCAATCAACTTAAGGAGTATATTTCTAACCCATATATTTTAATGCCACCAACACAGAACAAGCCATTACTTATTTACTTATTAACAGGTTAAAAATTCCCTGGGGGCACTTTTATCATAACATGACGAGTAAGGTAAAGAGTATGTCGTGTATTATCTGAGCTAAACATTGGTTACATATGAGCATAATTTTATGTTGATTGAAAAATCCCATTTAGCAATGGTTTTTATAACCCTAAAGTTATGTAATTATATGTTAAACAACAAGACCATTATTATTTCCAAAGTAGATCCTCTCAAGTATCTACTTTCAAAAATAGCTCTATAGGGCCACACAACAAAATGGATCATGATATTGAACAAGTTTGAAATTGAATATGCCAATCAAAAGGCTATTAAGGGAAAAGTATTCATAGATCAACTTGTAGAATCTCCTCTTCAAGATACTCAACCCCTTACATTTGGATTTTTGGATGAGGCCATTATGACCACTAAAGAATCAAAAGCACCTCTTGAGATCGAATAATGGAATATGTAATTTGATGGATCATTCATAGCTCATAGATCAAGTGTTAGAATATTATTTGTTATGCCACAAGGGGATCTCATTATCAAGTCATTTCATATTAGATCTTTATTATACCAATAACATGGCTGAGTATAAAGCACTCATTATAGGGATTCATCAAGAAATATAGTGGAACATTCAACATTTAATAGTGCATGGTGATTGTCAACTAATCATCAGTCAGGTCATGAACTAGTACCAAACCATGAATAAGAAATTGGTACCCTATAAATATATGGTCAATACTCTCAAGAAATAAATTACCAACATCTAATTTAAAAGAATACCTTGAAAAAATAATAAAACAAATGATGTTATAGACACTATTGGCTCCATGTTATAGATCATAGATAGATATAGGGATTATCAATTTCTTGTTGAACATCTTTTAGTGTCAGCATATGAACAATCAACCATCGAGATGGTTTGTGACATTGTTGGTCCTACATCTCCCTAGTACTTAGATATGTATACCTATATTCAAGACCAAACTATTCCTCCTAACTTATCCCATAAGAAATAAAAAGCCTTCACCCATAAAGCCTCTCGTTATACCCTATTTACACCAACCTTGTATCATTGAATCTATGATGGAACTCTAATTTGTTATTTACCTTCAACATCATCTAGACTAGTGTTGAGGGAAGTTCATGGAGTATGTGGATCCCACACTAGTGGGGCAATCTTAGCCAAAAAATTATTTCATATTAGTTATTACTAGTTGACTATGGAAGTAGATGCAATTTTATATGTGAAGAGGTGTCTCAAGTGTCAGAAACATGCCAATCTAATTCTTGCTTTAGATAAGACACTCAAACCATTGAAAATACCATGGCTATTCTCAATGTGAGGGCTTGACCTCATAGGGAAGATCAATAATATGTCCTAAGATGGACATAAACATGTCTTAACTGCTACCAAGTATTTCACTAAGTGGGTCAAAGCCATTACCCTCACATCACTGGTAAGCAGATATCCTAGTTCATATTCCATCACCTCATCTATCATTATGGCATCCCCTATGACATTATATCAGATAATGGTAGATCATTTAAAAATGAAGATGTGAAATCACTTTGTACCTAATACCACATAAAACAACATCTCTTTACTACCTACTACCCACAAGGCAACAACCAAGCTGAGGCTTATAATAAAACTATTGTCAAAATTTTGAAGAAAATTGTCAATAATGTTGGTCATAATTGGCACTTATAGTTATCTAATGACCTCTAGGCATATTGTACCACATTACATACTATAAAAGGAGCTACATACTATTCACTTTTTTATGGCATTGAGGTCATTCTTCATTTTGAGGTCGAGTTTCCTTCTCTCCAAATTTCCTTACAGCACATCATCGATGATGAGGAATATAAAGTAGCTCACTTACAAAAGTTGACTTAATTGATGGAAAATTATTGGCCACCTTGAATAATATTCAAGCATATTAGAATAAATTGAAGGGCCAATTTAATAGGCATATTAAGCATCGTGAATTTGAGCTTGGTGACCTTATTTTAAAAGAGAATTAGAAGAATGTCAATGCTGAAACAAAGAAAAAATGAAAGTTCTAACCAAACTAGTTAGGGACCTATGTAGTTGTTGTTAATTATGGTTTTGGAGCATACAAGCTCACTATACTAGAAGGAGATGAAAATAATGAACCTCAAACATTTTTATGCTTGAGGGACTTAGATTATTGTCTACAAGGATCATTTATATTATGCCACATTATACCCATTCTTTGTACTATATCATATTATAGTATACCATGCCATTAAACCCTTAAAATCTAGTTATTTTTATTCAACCCCACCTTTCACATTTGGCCTTGGTTCTAATTCATTTTTACTTCAAGCTCATCTAGTGGTTGATGATAGATTCAGTTCCAACTATTGTCTCAAAATTAAAATTTTGAATGGTAGTATATGAAAGTAGTATGATAATGGTCCTTGTAATTGCATTCTTCTTTTATTATTTCATTCTATACACATGTTAATAATTATAAACATCTATAGAAAAAATAGTACCATTGACCACTTGCCATTATTTATTAATTATAACTGCCTTTGGGAAAACTAGAGATAAGACCTTTACCATGTATTGTCACATCACCTTGACATTACTGTTGCCATTTACCTATAATTAAACTTTCTAGTACTTAGTTAGATGCCTTTTGTAAAGGCATAGTTACAATGACTTGAGGTCCTACAAGATTATGTAGGAAATTCTTAATTCATGTTGAGGTCAACTCAATCATCCTTTTGCCACACTTTTGCTATTTTACAAGCAATTTAATTTGAATGCTCTCGTTGTTTCACAAACACCCTAAGCCATGCTCTTTTCATTTTATAAGTTGGACCATTTGGTGTCTCTTAATTATAAATCAAGTTATGATGCCTAGAAAATTATAAAAACATTTGAAAATCCCTAAACATTTGTAAAAGACATAGAAAATCCTAAAAATCACAAAATCATGAAAATTGACTTAGAATTTCCATGTGAGATATAAAGTTGCCAATTTTTTTTGAGATGGACTATCTTATCTATTCATCTTCATTTCTAGACCATGTTGGTATTTTTATCCCATTTTTGAGAGAACTACATTAGCCTAAGGTCTGCACAGACTATAGGTAGCACTTGGATACATGAGGTATTTTGGGTTAGCTCAACCACCTTCTTTTATTTTTTGACCATTTATTTGCCTTAAAGATTATGGGACTCCTATCTATTTTATGATTAACCACTTGTATTTTAGTTTCCCCATCCTTATTGGCCTTATCCATATGCTCTCACCTATTTTTGAGCAACTTTAATTTTAACACTCTCATCATTTTGAGAGCAATTTCTATTTGAACACTCCCATCATTTTATGAGTAACCATTGCCTACGCTCTCACTATTTTGTGAGTTCATTCTCATTATAAGCTGTCAATATAGTAAACACTATGAATTACCAATTTAGTTCATTTATGGACACTCATCTCTTGAATTTAGCATGTTTTAGCTTAAAACATACTCTCTCACTTGCACAAATTATTTGTTTGATGTTTCATGATTGTGAGTATCATCCCCATATTTTCTTATGCACTCACTATTTTACGATACAATTCATATTTTCCTCTACAAATTTAATCATTTTTTCTTATCATCCATTTTCTTCTATCCCATATCCTAAGAGAACTACATTTAGCCTAAAGTTCACATTGGATCTCGTGTCCATGAAACTATGTAGGCAACACCTACCTTCCTAGTGCATATGAAGTCAACTCAGCTACCCCTTAATTTTCTTCTATTACCCCCATGTTATTTTTTTTTGTTTCATTATATCCTATATCCTAGGGGTAATGTTTACCATCTTGTTTGTGTTATTATTCCCTATGTCTTAGGGGCAATATTTTTCATCGTAAATTGTGCCATTGTTCCCTATATATTAGGGGCAACCTTGTGCCTTTTGTTCCTATGTTGTTTTACCATGTAATTGGTACCTTGCTTAGGGGTCACCCTGTTGCCAAGAGTAACACCTCTATTACACATGAATAAACATTTTGTATTCTATTTGTACTAACATTGTGATTAACCATTATTTGTGTATTTTTGTTTATTTAGCTTAGTTTATTTGTTTTTATGTTCTTAGATTAGTTTATTTACAACACTTTGCTTTGGATTATTTAGTTGTTTTGATTATTGTTTTTTGATTGTTTTGTTCCTTATTTATTTTATTTGTTTATTTGTTCATTTTTATCTTTCTTTCTTTGTTCTATTTGTTTTGTCTTGTTTATATTGTTTATTTATTTATACCAATTATTTTGTTTAGTTATTGTGTTTATATATTTATTGGTGTTTTGTTATGGGTTATTTGTGGTTATTTGTTTATCAATGTTTTATTTATTGGTGTTTTTTTTTATTTGTTTAGTCATTTTTATCTGTTTGTCATCTTATTGTTTTTTTTATAACCTTGCATGTTATTTTGTTTATCTAGTTTGTTTAATTTATTAGTTTTGTTTTTTTGTTTGTATAGCCTTATTTTGATTGTATTATTTGTTCATTCATTATTGTTCGTTTATTTTTTTTATTTACCTTTTTGCATTTTTGTTTTTCAATTGTCGTAAGATTATTACATTTTGTTTACACTTAAGTATTGATTATTCATATCATGTAGTTCGATTGTGAATGTTTGTATTTACTCTTATACTTAGTTTATTTATTATATTTACATCTGATATTTGATTGTTCATATCTTATTCCTAGGTTGTTTATATTTAAATTTAAACTAAGTTCTCCATGCTTAGGGTATATATTTCCATTTTAATTATTCATAACTATGATGTATAATATCACAATCTACAATAAAAACTAGGCATACAGAGACTATCAACATAATGTTATGGCAATACTTCTCTGATATATCAAAACCAACCAAATACTTAAACATATACTTCTCTGATTTATTAGGTGTTTATATAGATGTGCATGTATAGATAAGCATACATATGAGTCATACAACATGATTAGATGATACCCAACACAATAACATCTCATAAAAATGGCATAAGCAATGAATGAACAAAATCATACATGAACATAAACATCAAAAATGTTAAACATCCATAATGCTAACCAATGCTAAACATGAGATAATCAAGATAACAAGTATGGCATCGTGTATATATATATATATATATATATATATATATATTAAGAATATCATATACATGTACATCAACCTTGTAAGACCCAAAAATGAATGTCAATGTATCTCAAATGTCATATACATGTCATAATGGTGTCTCAAAATACATCAATATGTTGATATAATGAGTACAATAACATATACCCAAACTATGCTAGAATACAAAAATGCCAAGATCCCTGCACTCAAATCTAGCTCTATGTGTCCATGGGACATGTGGGTAAAGGTGGCCTTGAATGTATTAGTGGCAATGGTCATGGTTTATGGATGGATTGACTTGAGGCACCTATAATATGTGTCCTAGTGTGAGACTAACTAGATCTTCTAACTATCTACTGTGCAAATAAACCTTAAAAGAATCAACCTATTAGTTTTTGGACATGGTCATTTCATAAGCTCATCAATAATCTGATGCTTTATCCGTGGCCCAAAGGCACTTCCCAACCATTTGTGAGAAATTGACATGTGTATTAGCTCTTTGAGTCACATCTCTCTCTTTCTTGGGCTTATCAATAGTGGCCAATGCCTAATCTCTCTCACTAATGGCCTAATCTTTGTTAGTGGTGAGATTGACCTAAACCTATACCATCCTATCTATCTCAACCTTCAGTCAAGTGATCTATGTCTACAACTAAGTCATGTCATCATCCCTCATATCTAAGGTGCTCTACAAATCAACCAACTACTGTTTTAAACCCACAATATCTCTCACTAGAGTGATGATCTCTTATTCTTGCATTCTTTTATCTCTACTTGCTATAGCTATGCTAGATGGCCTTACTTGGCCTAGATCCACCTATGTGCTTGAAGGCCCTACCTAGCCTAAACCACCCTGAGTTATTATAACCACTATTGATCTAGGATCAAGTACCATCAAATATGGGCCTCCATCCCCATCATCTCATCTCCATCCCCATCTCCCCCACCATCTCCTCCATCAAAGCCATTATCATCATTGTCACTAGCCTCACTATCACTATCCTAATAGGTGTTGCCACTACCAGTCGATGTCTTACCATCCATCTCATTAATGCCCATGGGCACCTAGCCCCCTACTAAAACTAGAACTATCATCCTTAAAGGACATACATGTACCCAATGATGTATATAAGTTGGAGTGACCTATGTATCTATATATCCTCCTAAATAAGCCCAAGAAAGTCAAGGAACAATGATATATCTCATAGTATCATCACTCTTATAGATCATAGGAGTATCCTAACTGATCTCCTATGTAAGATGGGGAAACTATCTTAGCCCCTCAGACACATCTTATGTAAATTTGAATTATCTGAGTACCTGATCAAGGTGGTACTCCTAAATGATATGGGACTATATCCCAATCAAAAAGAATTTGGTAGTTATAAAATCCATGCACCATCCATCATAGAACCACTTTAGATGCTACATGAGGTAAGACCTCTAAATGAAAAACTATGGTGTCAGAGTATCGAACATCTAATGATAGAATGAGATATCCCCCTATACCCATGCCTACCTACTCTGGTCTAAGCCTAGACATATGCCAATAGCTCATCTAGATCTCATACTCAATGTAGCCATACTAGTTGCTCAATTGACATGTGATCCTAACCCAAAACCATTAGAAGAGTACAAACCTTGATTCTATGTCCACCATAGTTTGCTATCATATGTAGATCTTTGTAAAGCTATGCCAGGATAATTGGCCCCCAAATAAAGTGTGTAAAATCATCCAACGTACTCTTCACTACACCTCCTAGGCCCATATGGAAGTACCAACCACTCTTGTCATGTAGTAGGATTTTGATGATAATGACCATGAGAATTAATTCCTCCCTATCAATAAAAGCTAGTGGTGAGCGATCCCCAATAGGTAAATCCTTTGGCTAAATGTCTATACTCTATATCAACCTTCCCTTAAAACATGGTGATACCATAATAACTAACCAAATCACCAAGAACTACCTGCTAATGTGTTGATGGTGTCTAAAGAGTCATCATCCATACATTGAAAAATTGAAGATACGTTAAGTATCCTCAAGAGTCATAATAGCCTCTCCAATAGGTAGGTGAAACATCAAATTTTTGATATGTTAGCACTCAACCATCATGCTAAAATATGCTTGATCTGCTTAGATGATTAATATCCATGCCAAGTCATGAAGGTCCAATATCTATAAAAAGGTAATCATATCCTCTATCTAAAACTAAGGGTCCAAAGATAGTGTGAATGTCACTCTCGACACATCAACATCACTAGTCTCTCTTACAAACACAAAATTTTTAACATCAACCTAACTATATATAGCCACCTGAGCCTAAGCCTAGCCTATTAAGCCTAATTGACCCTCTTCAAGAGGTTATATCCCTGTTAGGTCCCTGAATCAAGTATTTATGGATTTTAGGGTGAATCCACCATTTTTATAAAGGTGAAGTTATCATTTAGGTAATACTACACATTTTAAGGCAATATCACAATTTTCATTTTCACAAAAATGGCAACTTTACCTAAAAATGAGTTAAATATCTATTTCAATGATTTGCACCCTATTTTTGGCATTATATCATTTCTAAGAATAATGACTTTGTATAAAGTCACTATTTTTCATGGTGAAGATGTCATTCAGCCTAAAACACAATCAATGACTTCATCATTTTTTGACCTAAAACAATTAAAAATGCAAGAAATTTGACATTGATGATGAGTTTTAAGTTACTCATCGATGACCCATCATGGGGTGGTTGCATGTAGTCTCTCACCTGCTCTAAAATGTGATGTCAAACTCCTATATGGGCCATTTTTCCTAGCTCAATACACAAGAAACTAGAGCTCAAAAATTTCAATTGGCTAGGGTGAAAATTAATTATTTTTCACCCCAGGGGTGAATATATAGAAAAAAAATTGATTTTTTACCCCTAGGGCCTATAGTTCATTTTGTCCACTCTAGGAAGTGTATTTTTCACATCAGTGGTTTGTTTTGTACACTGTTTGATCCTAAGTGGCTTATTTTTTGGTCATATTATAATCAGACCATATTTTTGGGCCTCTTTTGAGACCCATTTAATAATCATATTTTTATATCTATATCTTATGTTTGTTTGAATGTGTACTTGTAAACTCACATTTAGGTCATAAATGTTTTATTATCCTTTACAAGCTCATCATAAATCCATTTTACAAATTTTTCACATAAGCTACCCTTACTAGTTTAACCCATTATGGAAAATTATTTTATGATCGATCAATGATATATTCTATCTTTCTAGGGAAATCATGTTTTAAATCATGCAATTTAAACATGTGAATGATTATAACTACCTTTGGGCAAATCATTATTTTCCACCAATTTAATGATTATAATCACCTTTAGAAAAATCATTATTTTTATGTCCCATGTTAATGATTATAACTACCTTTGAGAAAATTATTATTTTACTTGCTCCACCCACCCTACTTAGGCAAATTCTTGTATCACTGATTATAACTACCTCTGGGAAAATTAGTGTCCTATATTGCATCACTGATTATAATTGCATTCGGGTAACTCCATGTTTTGAATTTCATTACTAATTATAGTCACCTTTTGGAAACTTATTATTCATCCCACCACTCTACTAGGGAAAATATCCATGTCATTACTTATAACTACCTTTGGGAAAACTAGTGTCACACCATTTGTTACTAATTATAACCACCTTTGGGAAAATTAATGACTTTACCACCATTACTATTTATAACTACCTTTGAAAAATTTAGTAATTCCACCCCCATTTTCACTATATCATGCCATTTTATTCATTTTTAGGGAACATTTAATGACTCTATTTTATTGCTCACTCACTCAAGGGGGCATCAAGGGCTTATCGACCACCCTTTGGGGCATGAACTATTTAGATTAATGTTTTTTTAATTTTTTGAAAATATGTTATTATGTATGTGTCTCATAATACCTTCTCAAATAACGACAAATTATAGACACTCAATTTTGGCCACTTTCATTTCTAAATGAGGATTCAATTCAATTTATAGTAAATGATGCAATCTAAGCCTAGAAATCACCTGAATTGCCCAAATTCATCCATGTAAGGGATTTAATTACTCAATAATGTGGTGAGGCTAGCTAATTTAGTGTATTAACCTATTTGCACTAAAAATCTAGTTTGATTTCAACCCTAGTCAAATTACGACCTAGTAATTTGACACTTTTGGCCTATCAAGCTATTAATAAAAAAAATTAAAAATAATTGCCAAAAGCCAAAAAGAAATAAGAAAAATCAATTACATTGCAAATCTTAATTAACTTGCCTAAATTTTTTTAAAAATAAAACTGGTGAATTTCATTTATTAAAAAAAGAATTTTTAGCCAAATATGAAGTCAAAGGTCAAATGAGCTAATAAAGTGATTTATTAATTCTTAAATATTTCATAATTATGAGTCACAACCTCATAAATATCTAAAGTGAGTTGTCATGCCTCATAAATATCTAAAACTAAGGTCTCAAGATTTCATGAGTGCTTTGACCCACCCAGGGTTAACCTAACCCATCTTAGCTTATTTTAGACTCAACCAAAGTTAGAATTTAACATAACCTCCCTAAGGTTAGAGTTAGTTCTTAGAGATATAAATAGAAGTGCCCACACCATATGATAACAATATTTTGTGTATAATATTATTTTGATGGAATACCTTTAAGAAGCTATTGAGAGTAATGTTATAATTCCCATTTTATGTCAAGCTTCACACCAAGCCACACGTGACCATTGGAGAAGTGCTTTCACCATGGAGAAGCATTGCTAGAAGTTTCTAACAGTCATAGTCCAAGCCCAAACATCCTTATGCCCATAAGTGGACATAAAACTCAACAAAAGAGGTAAATTACTTGTGTTGTTTTAATCTATAATTTATGATCTTATTCATTATGTTATGCTCCCCCTAGTTCTTAGGCAAGAGTGTTTAGTTAAAGTGTATTTTTATGCTTGATTTTTTATCATTTGGACTAATAAGGAACTAATCAATTTTTGTGTGCTCTTTGAAATCCTAAGATATAATTATAGCCATTTTGTTTCACTTTCTTAACTTTATTCTTTCCCTTTCCACTACACTCAGCTTGGGCATTTCTTCTATTATCATCATATATCTGCTCAACATATATATATATATATATATATATATATATATATATATATATATATATATATATATATATATATATATATATATATATTGCACTATCAAAGAATCTCAATAGGATTTATTTATAAAAACATACCCATAACAAATAAAAAGTTAAAAAATCATTATTATTAAAATTTTAGGATGAGGATGTTGTCAAAGTGGGTAACCCTTCCCTATGACATGTAAAATGAGCCAAGAATATGTTTTCACATATGACTATAGGGTGATATATGATTTTATAGCTATGACAATTAAATATCTACACTTTTGATGGTTTATGGCTCAAAATTGGAAATACCAACATGTTAGGGGTGGAAAATAACATATAGTACTAGGTTCTTAGCCTTTACATCCCTAATTGAGAGACCCACTATATACACACAATATTTTTAACTTTATCATTTATTAATGTTTTCTCACTTGTAGGAACCTATTGAGTCTTAATCTCTTTAAGTCTACTAGGAAAGGTGTTGTTAGACATTTGGTGCTTCATAGGATTATTGGAGCTCATACCATTATCTCAAACCACTTCAAGCTACCCTTATCTAATTCCCTAAGCAATACAAACTTGTTTATATTCTCCTTTAAGTAATTCACCATCCAAAATAGCCCCTACCTAATCAAACATCCATTTTAATCATTTTTAATACTATGTTGACTCGGTCAACCTTGTTGGGAATCTAGCACATGCTATAAAACTTATTAGGCCCAAATCGATGTAGTTTAAGGCCTAATGACTCTATTTCTCACCAAAAAAGATTGACCTAGACAACCTTGTTGAATAAATTCCTAGGAGGGTTTAGGGTCAATTCTTGGCTATAAATACCCCCTTAACTTCATTTCTAAAGAGAGGATCATTCAATTGTGCATCAATATAAATTATAAATCTGCTTAAAATATGATTTGGAGGTTTTATTGCTTAGGTTTTTGCCTTCGACTAGTAGTACTTATCTTATGGAGGTTTAGGACTTAACAAGTGTATGTAAATCCTATATTTGTTAAAGAGTTGAGTAGATTAAATCAATAAAATAATATGTAATAAATACATCCATTGATTTGTTACAAAATTGACTAGATTTAACTTTTATAAAAATAGTAATAAATAGTGCAAGTAATGACTTAGTTGGAAAACACATGATACATATGGTTTGAGTGTTAAAAACTATGATGGAATATAGTTTGAGTGTCATAAATTATATTCCTATGTAAAAACCCCTCCCAAATAGTATAATCAAAATTAGACAGTAGTGTCATTATTGGCAAAGTGGTAGTAGTGCCTTAATATTGGTGGTAGTGTCTTTTATGCAGGATTATCCCAAACATCTAGGTACACCTGTGTTTGAATCTCTAGGGTCTATTCCTACATGCAAATTTTTTAGAACCCTATATTGTTCCTATAATAACTAATTTGTTTTTCAAACCCTAATCCTCCATATAATTAGGACATGAGATAAAAAGTGTGCTCATTAGTAGGATATGATGTATATCCTCAACATCCCATTATGAAGAGAGTTTCCTACATACCAGTACTCTGAGGAGGGATCAAGCCTAATGTAGTTCTCCCCACCTATGTCATAGTGAAAGTGAAAGTGATGCTAGTATGATAGTGCCCTTGAGTGCCTTGAATGTATTTGAGACTAAAAATCTATAAAATCTAAGCTTAGGGCTGTTGTCGATGGTAGTATGTAAAAGTAGCGTAGAATAGGGATTGATAACCTTGATTATGCATAAGCTATTCTATGTTTGAATATGTATTTTTAATTTTATTTCCATATACTAGATAAAGGGCTAAAAGTCATGTATTTATACTATTTTATTGCTTGTGTATGTGATAAAAGATGTCTAGGCTGACCTTAGGAGGCTTTCATTTTTGAAAAGATATTCATTTAGGAAAGTTAGGGAAAAGGTAATTAGCACCATTTTAGGGACACTAACACCATGTGGTGATAGTGTCCTTATTATGGTCCTAGTGTCTAGCAAGTATAACACTAGGCATGAAGGGCCAAAATTGAGAAAAGAGGGTATGGGACTGCTTTTAGACTTCCTAGGGATGTTTGTGGCTCGCATGAAGGTTGAATAAGTGTGATAATAGGATCTAGGATAGGTCTATGGATAAGATAGGAATAAGTAGTCTTAAGTATCACTCTTTGCACTTAAATACCACTTTTGGATTATTAAATTTTCCCCTCATTTATTCTAGAAATATAGTAAAGTGAAATGACTAAGATAAAGGAAAAAGAAGCTTACCTAGGAAATGAAGCTCATGAAGCTGAGTCTAAGCATGTGAAGCTGAGACTGTGTATGTGAAGCATGATATAATACTTGCCTTATAAAGGAAACATGCATAAATAAGTCCTTACTTAAGAGATATAAAAATAAAAAGACTATGCTGAGTAAAGAAATGAAACTAAGTAAAATTGAGTAAAGAACAAAGGAATGAATAAACCTCACTAGGTACATGAACCAATGCATAAACTTAGTGATAACCTCTCTGTGTGTGTATAATGATTGATTGGTGAATAAATTGGATTGAGTTGATAGATTGATCAATCCTCATGTATGGGTGGCTCAATAAATCCATTTAGTTTTGGCTCCATCATTGCCCACCCATGCTTGGTGGATTATGACCTTTGAATAGATTGGATTGGATTGATAGTGTGTCCAACCCTCTCATGTGGGTGGCTCAAGAACTCAAGTAAGATATGATTCCATTTTTTACCACCCATGTGTAGTAGATACATATGAAATTGAACTGTGTAAAGTACTAAAAATGTCTAACTTAGAATATCTAACTATGTATATTAGTTCTGCAACCACTCAAGTAAATTAGGCCACTCTAGGCCACTCAATAATGCCAATCACTATATATGGAATAAGGCATGAGAATGGTAAAAACCTAAAATATGTTGTAGGGTGTATAAATCATAGAGAATGACATGGAATTTGTCATTCCATATGATTAACTAATTTATAATTAAGCCTTTAAAAATAATATTCAACACACATGCCTCCAAATTTGATATATGAGTATATAGATTCTAGACTGAGTTATAATAAACTATATTTGAGCACCTAAACTAAATATGGGAATGGTCATGCCATGCATCATGCCCCTAATATGAGTAAACTATTATGAATCTAAGTTGAACTAGTATGAATCAAAATAAAACTAAATATAACTGATAAAATTGTAACTAAATATGTGCAAACCTATACTATACCTATTGTACTATTCTAGCCAATCTAGGTTATTTTAAAACTAAGGCTAGTAGACAATAACACCATATATTGGATAGTAATTCCATGTGGTGCTAGTGTCCCAATTTGGGTTCTAATGTCCTTTTGGTTTGAATTCTATGCAACTATTCTACTTTTTAGGTCACTATTTTCCCAATGTATTTACATGTGTCTGATTTTTTGTAATTGAGCCTATGTGTTGAAAAATGCACTAAGTGTCATATAAGAGTCTGATCTCTATGATAAACCCATGTTAATGCCTCCTATTTTTAGGGGAGTTGTTGAATCTATACAAGAACTATCCTCAATAGAAAAATCTATGAAAAAAGTGTGTTAGCCAAAGCATATATGATAATTGCATGATAATCCAATATAATGTGCATACATAACATCATAATGTAAGATAATATGAGCATAAGTTTGTAATGTGAGATGTATTTCATATCTATCATTACACAAGGGTGTTAATATATATGTAATAATGTGTATAAAAACTCTGAGTAATAACTAGGTAGCCACCTTATGGAATGGGGCATGATGTCCAACATGACACCCAATTAGGGAAAGGAGATGCATGAGGTCCTTCATGGCATCAAAAACTAGTGTGTGTAATAAGCAATTACAAGTGTCGTGGCATCATGTATACGATAAAACATACATATAAAACACATGAGGCATGCAAAGTAGGTCAAGCAGCCATAATACAAGGGACATGGGCACACATAAAAGGACATATTCAAATGTCCACATACGCAAGAAATAAGAAAGTTGGATTAGAGACACATATAAGGACATGTCTAAATGTCTGCATACACAATCAAAAAAACACACAAGGACATGGGTAAATTCCCAAAGCATACATACTATGAATAGAAGTGGCATAGAGCCAAATAATAATGGAATATTCAAATTCCCTCAATTAGAAGAAGCAAAGAAATAAAATCAAGTCTAAACTAGGTAATTTATAAATGAAAGTATGCATGAATATGTAATATAAATCTATGTAAGAATGAGGAAGTGAATATGTAGAGTTTAAATTATTAATAACAAAAAAAATATCAAAGTAAGAGTAAAATGATCAATATTAAAATATAACAATGCTAAAGTTGGGATGTAGAGTACCAAAGGATAAAACATGGTAATCAAAATTGTGTATAGGATGCCCCCCCCAAGTGGGTGAATGTTTTAAGTGAAGAATGATGTATCAATGTATATGCCCCTAGTGGGTATTTAATAATAAGTCTAGTTTGGTGTAGTGGACCTATATCCTGAAGAAAAATATAAGCACTCGACAAGAACAAGTGAAATATGTATGTATGATAAAAATGACTACAATAAGATAGCTAGCATATGTAGTGCCTCACAAATATAAGAAATGTAAACATAACAATGCATACAATCTTTAAATTTTGTATTTTTTAAGTAATTTTTTGAATGTTTTTGTGTTTTTTGGCATATTTTATTATTTTTTGTAAATAATATATGTACAAGCAACATGAAAATGAACTATGTAAAAGGAGTAAGAGAGTTGGAAAGTAAGTACAAGAAGAGAGAAACCATACTAACCAATGAGTCTCATGGAGACTCATTATCACTATGACCTATGTCAAATAAAGGCACTATGATCATGTATGCTATTTAAAAGGGAAATTGTGGTCCTATAATCTATTGTACTGAGTGATTTATATTTATATCTATATCTGCCTATGTAATGGTGCTAGGAATCTATGGAACTAACTGTGATGTCTTATAAACTCTAGGGGTATTATAACCCATCTAGTATAATATGTTGTAGGTGGCATAGGTGCCCTATTTTGAGAACCCCAAGAAACCAATAATATTGATCTTGGAAAAAATGAGTGGAGGAAGTCCCTCTATAATCTATGACATATCTATGATGTAGGGGTCTCTCTAATAATGGTCTCCATAGGATAGTATGTGTACATGTCAATAACGTAGGAGTAAAACTTTCTTGCACTAATAGCTCTACTAAAATCTATGATGTATCAATATGAATTGTACTTTGAGCCATAATTTATAACTATGATAAATTTTCTAAATATGATGTAATTGTAACTAGTAACTATGATGTAACTGCCTATAAAATAGTTAGATGATACTCATATGGAAGACCCTCAATTTTGACCACCTTGTTTGCATGTATGTATTTCAATCATTTGTGCATTATGGATGGGATGGATCATATATTTTGTATCCATGGCATACCCAATAACATATCAAACATGCCTTCAGTAGGTACTACTAAGAACAGAGTGGCCACATTTGCTATTCCAATATATAATGGAATCACAATCTCCCCAATGGAGCTTTGAACATTACAAATAAAACCATTAATAACTACATCTGTGGGAAATATATCCTACTCTAAATATCCTAAATGTTGTAAAAATATCATAGTACACATTTTAATGCTTGACTCATTATCAATCATAATACTCTGAATAGGATGATGATCTATGTAGGATTGTATAAAGAGTGCATGTAAATCTATATCATCAACAACAATATCCTGCTCTAAGAAGGTGATGAGTGGTCTATATGAAACTATAGTGTGGTACATACCAATGTTATAATGTAATGGGTTTGCCTCCTCTATAATAGTGTGATATGAAGCTGGTGGTGGATGTGCCTGATGTGTGTAGTAAACACTTAAAGTGCTCCCTACCTCATTGATTGTATGCTTTAAAAATATATCTAAGAATATATTTAATGCCTTATCTTCCATTTTATAATTTTTGGTGCCTCTATGGGTGTGCCCACATTGATAATGTTAACCTTAATCAAATCTTGTATCTTATGTTTTGAGCTTATGCATCTATTTATTTTATGGCTTGGTGCCCTGTGATATTCATAAAATGCATTAGAATTATAACTATTTTTAAGAGGACATCAACCTCTTTGATGGGAAGGGTAGATATGGCATTGCATTCTTAGAGCTACTATAAAACCCATGTTTGAGATGCTAGAAGGTTGGTGAAGACTCTGCATGGAGGAGTTGATAAAACCAAGTGAGGATATGGATTTGAAGCTATGTTAATTGTGGCATTTTGATCACCCTTGTTCTTGGTGGAACTTACCTTATATGGAGGATTATCTAAAATATTGGCAATTGAATCTGATCCATTGATATATTTTAGTTTTCCAATTGATAAAAGCTTGACCTCTATTTATTTTACTATGTGGCACAAATCTGTGAATGTTGGAAACTTCTTGAATAAGATAACTTCATGTAATGTTGGTAGAAGAATCTATTTGAAAATGTCTTTAATCTCTTTATCTAACATGAGTCTAGTTAATTTAACTAATATAATCTGGTATCATAAGATGTATTCTAAAATAGGTTCACTTGAATTTTGTTTCAACTATGCAATTTGAGAATATGAGATATTATCATTGATATTTATGGAGAAGTGTGCTAAAAACATGTTTGCAAAATGATTGAATTTTATGATAGATTGATTTGGTAAGTCATAAAACCACTATAAGGTTTAATCCTTTAAATTACATGGAAATAACTTTGTAAGAATCCAGTCATTGGATACATAGTCTAAACATGCTAAGTGACAAGCTTGGAAATGGTGCTCTAGGTCACCCTTACCATCATACAATTTAAGTTTAGGTACCATAAATCTAGATGGTAAAAGATTTGATATTATGTGGTGTGATAAAGATGTATGTAAGAGAACATTATAATCCAAAGTATGTGATGGCCTAGTCACTCCCTTCTTAAGATATAACACCTTAGTCTATAAAGTATGAACCTCGTGCATAGGGGATTGTACATATGGAGTGGAAAAACTAGCCACAAGATGTGTAGCTATCACTAAAGGATTTGAATTATAATTGTTGGTTATGCTAGTTGAGTTAACCCCATTATAGGTGTAACAATGTCGCTGATGGAGTTGAAGATTGACCATTATTTGATTTATTCTTAATTTCCATTATGGATTTTAGAATCTATGCATGATTAAGGGGATTTTCTTGAATTATATCTCTGAAGCTCTGTAGGATCTCATCCTTATTGAAAATGAGGTTCTCATTATTAATTTGGAGGAAGAGTGTCCCAGTTGTATCCAACACATCCCACCTTGTAAGAGGGGACCCATTTTTCTGAATGAAGATTGGAAGGCTTATTCATCATTTGATCTATACATTTATATCTATAGAAGTTGAACATTTTTAGCATTAAATCACACTTTGGATGCACCTGATCTCTCATTACACCCCTATTTTAATTAAAATAACTTACTAAGATTCATCTATTAATATAAATTTTGGAAGTTTATTAAGCATTATAGGTATTTGGGTTATTTTATTTCAAAATACTTATTCGAGTTATTTTATTTAGAGTTACTTATTTGTATTCATTTTATTCAACACTTTTCTCTGTGCCAACTTTACTTGGGAAATTTTGGTCTCCAATAGGTTTTAGTCTTTGGGAACTTTCTCTTTGGTAGATTTCATTCATAAGGTTTTAGTCAGGAACTTTATCCTTAGAAACATCTTATTGAATGATAATCACCTTGAATAAAACTAGGTTTCACTTAGGAGCTTTCTCTTTGATGACTTTCATTTAGAAGGTTATGATTGGGAACTTTCTCTTTGACAACTTTCTAGGTAAATCTTCCTAAATAAAGCTCTCCAAAAAATAATTTGGTCTTTTGGGTATTTTATTAAAAACCCTAGGCTCACCATAACATATCATTCAACTTGAATGAAAAATTTGACCCCTTGACTAAACCATATAATGACAAGTGTCAAAATAAGTAACATCATGTTGCCTCAAATGAGTAAGCATCCTATTAAATTGAATGAAGATGATAAGATTGTAGATGATGTGATTAATTGTGCACAACATAGAATGAATGCCAAAATTTATAACATTGATCCACTAACTAAGATCACATAAACTTGATTTCCACATTAATTGTGCACATTGATTGTCATTGAGCTTGAGTGCACATAACCTTCTGTGATTTCAAAATTCATACTTGCATCTAAACTAATCTACAATCTGCATAACATAGTTCTAGGCCACCATTTTCAAGAGATCGAATCATACTAGCAATAAGAACCAACAATGGAATATTCATCTAGGGCATACAAGGGAGCTTTAACACCATCCAGGTTTTCCATTTAAAATTCAACCAAATACCTAGATATAGTTTTTCATGTAATAGTATTTGATGGTCTCCACACCAATTACTCAGCTCTATGGGAGGTTATATATAATTTCAATCCATTCGCATATGAGGAAGATGTCTTCATATAAAAAAAACAAGTTACAAATGACTCACTACCCTTCAAATGTTAGGCACTTCACTATGCAATTGCCAAGCTAAAAGTCATGCCATGCATCAACTTATTATGAGACCTATTCTTTGAAGGGATAATTGTAGATGATGGATATACACACTATGTAAATAATAACACCATTGATGCATATGTATTAGGTGATGCATTCATGAGGTATTTATGCTTTCCCATTTTAGATGCTACATTTGATTTTCATAATGTGGTTACTTGGAAGAAAATAATAATGTGGAATAAGTAATTAGGAAATGGCTTCTTTTGGGGGAGACCTTTATGCTCAAGAAAACAAATATGAATCATATTCCCATCACCTATTTCAGATGGGAATTCATATTGGCATGGAATTGTTAAATCAATTTTTCAGTCACCCAAGAATTCATTTCCTTCATTTAGAATGGGTTTTACTACTTGACCTACTCATCACTTCAGAGAGAACCTATGCACTACATGAGGTTATCAATGCCTGATTACAAGGATAAATACTATACAAAGATAAGAGGACCCAAGGTGGTAAATTTCACATGATGTCATACCTTTTGGATATAGTCATAGGGACTATCTATAGACATAATAGGTATTTACATAATCTTAACCATGACTACATCAAGAATATAATCTGTGATTTCTACTCTTTTGTCCACATTTATGTGTATGTGAGGAACATTTTTAAAATTATAGAGGATCTATATCCTCTAGTTTGGATGGAAATTCATGGAGAGCCTCTAGTTAGGGTATCTAAGAGCATCACCAATATGCTCATATATTTGGGTGATTATTAGCTATAACTAGACTATACATCTATCATGGTTTTTGGACACAAGGTTGACCCTCTTCATCTCTCCAAATTTGTCTTAGATAGTTTTTGAACAAAAAATTGATTTCCAATTATGCAATGAGATAGATGAGGACTTGATAAAGAGCAAGAATAGTACTTTTCATGGATCCCATTTAAAAGAGTTGTCTAGAATTAAACATCCAAGATTGGTGACTATAGAGTGAACACACACAACTATTGAATCAAGAAATCTAGAAGAGAGAAAAAACTAAACATAATGTATTCAATAATGGAGATGAACTGCTTATACAAAGAGATGAAGTTCATAGCTCTCAAAGCTATCACAACTCACAACTAATAAGCTCGATGAATCTAGGCTCATTGAATGAATAATGCAAAGGGAGAGAGGTATTTATAGATTAGAGAGATAGTGAAACCCCACATTCTAATGAATGTGGTACTAATCCTCCTAAATGACCTCTAGAGCCCTAAGCAAGCTAATGTATGTGTAGCCAAAACCCATAGGAAAAAGGCCTACACCAACACCCACCCATAAGTATAGCTTAGGTAGGTGATGATATACAAAATGTAAAAATGGGTCTTGATAACAAGGCTTGATGAAGTACCCATGTACAATCTAATCTCTCATAAAGTAGAGAAAAGGAGAAAACCTAGTGGGAAAAACTCCCCCTTAAAAGAGAGAAAAAAAGAAAAGGAGACTAAAATACCCCCCAAAAGAAGATGTTGAAATAATCAACACTCTAAGTACATAGTGATGATCCCCAATATCCTAAAAACATGAAGGAAGTGTGTTTCCACATAGAGGAGAGAGAATGTGAATGTAGAATATCGCATGGTGAATGATATAGTAGGTCCCTCTAAAAAAAATGTTGTCTCTTCCTTTTATAAGAAAGAAGCCATGAGCTGTCAAACTACTAAACTCCCACTCAAGTGGAATGCACATAGGAATCATGATGTAGATCTCTAAAAAATGCTGAAATGTCTCCTTGCTAGTGCTCAAATGTACCAAAGTCTAATTAGGTATCACAAGCCTAACATTAGCATATAGAAATGAATAAGCATGCAATGAAGGAGAGATAATAGCTAGAGAAGAATATACACATGGAACATTCACTGAAAGAATGTCCATGGGAAGTAGAAAGCAACACTCAATAATTATCAAAACTAAAGACTAGTCTACAAATGAAGTACTTAGATCTACAAGATGAACATCTATAGGAACATATGAGTCATCAATACTCTCAATGTGTGTACTCATAATATAAATAGTTGAATCCTCTGAAGTGTAAGTCTCTGAAGGCTCTTAAAGAGAAATAATTTGCATAGGAATAAATGTAGAATCTAAAATAGGACAACTAAGGTCTAGCAGAATATCATCCTATAGTGGGGGCTCAACACAAGGAAGAACACTATCTACCATGGATATGTCATCACAAGAAATAAAAGTAGGAGGTGAGAGTACAATGGTCTCATAAGAGATAATAGGTAGTGGAGGAGGTGTGATGTAAGTCTTAGCTAGATCTATGAAAAGACTCTGAAGAGTGCTCTAAATAGTAGAGTGACACTTTGTGTACTCTACATGGTGATGTAAATCCCATGAAACATGTAACAAAAAGTGACCATAGACATAGTCACAAGAGTTGGCCCAATCATTATATTAAGCTAGGTCAATAGGCTTAGGAATCTGTCAATATAAGAATGGAATAATTTATCGATCCATGAGTGAACATTCCATATAAGCACACCATAAAACATAATTAGTCTTACCAAGAAGAATCACTCGAGTAGACTCAACCTTCTTTATCAATAGGTATCTTTCAAATGGAGTCAACATGACCACAATTGAGAGTAATAGTACATGCTTTGGAGATGGACTTCAGACTACACCAAAAATGAGTCTAGTCAAATGAGAGAAATCATTACACAAGTGACAATGCACACTCAAATGGATGCCAGGCTCTACTAATAATGTATCCATGAATACAAGAGTAATCAGTGTAATTAGTCACTAAATGGGCATAGATAATAGTTATGAAAAATTAAATATCCATATGAAAATGTAGGGCCTACAAAAAATCTCCATAAGATAATCAATAGTGACCCCCTATGTTTGCAATAATAAATATGCTCAAAGAATGAATAATATGTGCTTATGATCGAGTACTAGTGTACATCTCAACAAATAGACGTCAGAATCAACTGACAATGCATCCAAAATAATGATAAATTAGTGCAATTGACCAAATTAGTACATAAAATGCAAAAAAGACAAGTAGGAGGACATCAGACTCTACTGATAATGTATATGTGGAGAAGTAAATGTGTGAACTAGACAGTTAACCTCCCCAAATTTTGGAACTTTATAATTCAATATATTTTATAATTAAAATGGGCTAGTTATGTGGGAAATTATAAAATACACACTTTTGTAAAAGATGACTCTCAATTTCAAGCTACTGTTTTCAAGATATTAATAAAAAATAATTTCTCATAAATGCCCTATTTTTAATAAAAATCACACTCAATGATTAAAATAGTACCCTTGGGTGAGGTTAAAGGTACCTTCCAACCACCCATTGGAACCAATTTTTTTTCACAGACTTAAAAAAGTCAATGAAAGTAAAAAATGTTTACTTGGTTACCTTGATATGCATAAAAGCATGTTTTACTTACTCTTTTTAACAAAAAATATAGATAGCAAGGAAAAATTAATGAATTTTCAGCTGATTTTAAAGAGAAAAAAGAAGAATATTATTGGTGTTATCAAAGGAGGATGTTATACAAGTCTTTATAATGCCCAACTATCTTTTCAACTCAGAAATCAGATTTAGGAAGTGAGAATTAAAATAAAATAAAATATGCAACCTTATAGAATGCTCTAAATGCCAATGCCAAACCATAACTCCTTGCTACCTCCATTTGGTATAGATTTGATTGGTTTCCAATGTAGAAAAGAGAATCCAATAAGCAAATTTCTAACAAAAGAACATATTTTTTTTGTAATGCCCAACCACCTTATATTCCAATGCGACACTTAAAATGTCTCCTTTTCTAATGCCTATCTACAGATTTGGCAAAAAAATAATGGGACAGAGAGGATTCTAGCAGCAGGAGAAATATTTGTAAGTCTCCTCCAAATTGTATTCCAACATATAGCAATAGATCTAAATGCAATACTCAGATCTTTACTAGATCTAATCATACAACATAGGTTCCTAATGCAGTAGCAGAGAGTTTAACCAAGATTAAATCTCTTCACTCTATGTAGAAAATATATGAGAAAAAGAATGCTAAGCTGCTGGTATAAGGAATGACACCTATAGAAAAGGATTCCATTCTCCAAATAGATCAGTGCTTCACTATAACATTGGAGATAGAGGATGTGTAGTGAAAGTAATGAGAGGCTATTACTTTGTCAAACCCTAGGCCGAGTCTTTTTTGTCCAAGCACCAATTTCTACCTCTAATCAATTGTATATAATAGAACAAAATAAGATAATTTATGGCCTTGAAGCATGAAAAGTAGAATATCATCAATCATTCACCAACACCTCACTAAGATCATATCAAAATGCAAGAGATAAAGGAACATATTTAAAATACCACAACTTGAAAGAATGCAATATGGTTGTCTCCATGTAGGTCAAAAAATAACAAGGATTTTCCAATGTAGTAGAATCTTGTAGGCAAATTTATGTCACTAGACTAAAAATTCAATGCCTAACAAATCAAGATGCCTTAGATCTAGATGCCACTTGATGAAGCTAAAAACAATAGATCTCCTTGAATACTTAGATCTAACATAATGAACAAGATATTTTGGTCCACCACAACCAAGATCAATCCTCCTTTACCAAAAATAATAGTATCCTTGAATTTTTTAGAAAAGGACCCTTGGTCGCTTAGGCAACCAAGGGATTTTAACAAATCCTGAGGTTTTTGAGATTTTTAATTCAAAACAACCCCAAAATCTTATAAACACTCTAAAAAATTGAAGATAAACCCTTATACTTTGTAATAAAAACTACTCAAAATTTCAATAATAAATAATAAAAATATATAGTGATCAATTTACCAACACTCAGAGCTCTGATACCATGAAAGAGTTATCTAGAATTAGACGTCTAAGATCAGTGACTGTAGAGTGAACACACACAACTATTGAATGAAGAAATATAAAAGAGAGTAGAAATTGAACACAATGTATTCAATAATGGAGATGAACTACTTATACAAAGAGATGAAGTTCATAGCTCTCACAACTTTCAAAGCTATCACAGCTCACAACTAAGAAGATCGATGAATCTAGGCTCACTGAATGAATAATGCAAAGGGAGAGACGTATTTATAGGTTGGAGAGATAGTGAAACCCCACATTCCATTGAATTTGGTACTAATCCTCTTAAATGAACTCTAGAGCCATAAGCAAGCTAATGTATCTATGTATCCAAAATCCATAGGAAAAAGGCCTACACCAACACCATCTCATAATTGGGAGGATATAATATACATAAAAAAGACATTTTAAAGAGGCTAGTAATGTAAGGAAGGCTTATGCCTTGGTTACTCTGCCCCACAAGGATTAGGACCCCCACATGAGATTTTAGCAAAAGGTTCATAATCTGGGCATCCATTACAATCATGAAGCTTTTGATCATGAATTTTTATTATTTAATGCAAAATATGATGAAGAAGTCAAGGAAAAGGGTTAAGAATACTAGCTTGAGTGAAGACTTGCTGAGCATAATATAAGCATATCCCTCCCTTACACTTGGGCAAGCCAAATTTAGGATCCCACCACCAAGGGTATAGACATCATCTAATTTTTAGAGTGGTAGACCTTTCCATTAGCCATAAGACCAAATTCACGACCCCCAACATCCACCCACTATGATGATAGCTCCACAACAAGAGCAAGAGTAGGTGGTAGGAGAAACATTAGATGTTATTATTTAAGAGGAAGAATAGACTCATCAAGTTCAAATATATCCTATTAAACTAAGGAAGGTTAAACAATAACTAGCAAAAGAGTCAATTTAGACGAAGGCCAAAACTATGGGGATGGAAGAGGGAATCATATGCCTAGACTCCTATGATAAGGAAGAGATTGGACCTACTATGGTGACTTCAACAACCATATCTTCCAATATGACTCTTCCCCTTCCTACCCAATAAGTAACTACTCCTCATGCCAAGAGGACAACAATTTTTTATCAAAGAAAATCTAGGGCTAAGAAGCCACATACTCAATCCATAGAGGTAATAAGAGGATAGACACAACCTTCAATTAAAGGTGAGCCAAGCCATGAGGTGGATGAAGGGGAACTATAACAAGACAAGGTATTAAGATTTCAAGGGTTAAAAGGAAAGGCACCCCTTAGGAGTGACGAATCAAGTAAGGGTGCTCTATTTACTACTCCCCTAAGCCTTTCTCTTATTGTTTCATTATTAGTTGTTTCTTCTTTACCTTTACCAATTTTCTTTACTTTTACTCCTATGTCATCATTAACTACTAGGTATGTTTTCATTATACCAACCACTACTACAATCATTACTCCTTTAATCTCCACCTCTGCTTCCACAACCACCAGCCAAACCATCACCCAAGTGTCAATTATTTTACTCAACTAAGTTCACCACTACCCTCATTAGGAACAGTGTAGACCATAGTAGTGGTGATTATAAAGAGAGTTCCCAAGAAGAAACTAGTCTACATTAATCATCCTATGTCATATTTAGGGAATGTAAACTGGTCCAAGATAATTTGGAATTCAATACCTAAGAAATCCCTTGATATTGAGCTTTAAAAGACACATAAATAGAGGCAAAACCATTGGATCTATCAAAATTGACTCTTCTAGATTGGACCAAGGAGTTAGGTGCATCATATTATAAGAGACCAAACTTGAAGATCATTGCGCTACCCACTGTGAGATCACTCTTTAATAAATCAACTAGCTCAGTAAAAATGGTAAGGAAGAGGAAGATAAAAGATAGTAGTGGGTAAGGCCTAATTCTTGAAGAAAGAGAAGATATTTACTCTCTTTCAAACTTTATAAGCTAGAAAGAAGGGTCAGTCCCCTTACATTGAGGAATTTAAGTCCTACATGGAGACCCACATTGGAGCAATGTTAGCCATTCATGAGGGAACATAATAAGCAAGACAAGAATTAAAATAAGAGATGGAGAATCTTAGGGAACAACAATAGGTAATCCACATTTCCTCTAGGATAGAGTAAGATGTAAAAAGTACAGCATTAAGATTATATGAAATTTTGGATATCATTTATTCTTTGAGAGTGCAATTGGCTCCACATGCAACCACAATAACAAAATTGTTTACAATTCTCAAGGAAGATGAGAACATATTGAATTTATTAGTTTTTTATACTCTTAATAAGGCATCCAACCATTTAAATTTGATGACCCCCTTGGAGGAAACCAATGCATTAAACCTAGCTATCATAAGGACTCAAGAAGATCAAGAATGGGTAATCACTATTGATTCTTTAGTTACTAAGATCACTAAATAAGATAAGCACATAATACAAATTTTAAATGAGCTAGAATTAACACGAGTATGGGATAACACTAAGAAGCTGGTAACTTGAGCTATTTTTGACCAAATGATACAACAAGATTTCTATAATTTAAAGTAAAGTTTACAATGATTAAATTTAGTGGATATTGAAGTGAAGCTAAGTTTAGTAATGAAGAAGGAAACTAAAGTGGAAGTCTTTTAGGTAGGCTTCTGAGCTACCAAAATTGAGCATACAAGGATAGTAGAACAAATAAATAGGGTAAACATACCTCCTCTTATTGATATGAGATTAGTACATGTAGAATATGTTAAAGGATACAAACACTATAAAGAGTTGGGGGTGAAGAATAAGGAATATTCAATACCATCTACTAATTTAGTAAGTTAAACTCCACCTAATGTGCTAGTTACATCACCACCATTAAATTTACTCCCTCTTAGATTAACAAGTTCATTACCTCCACCTCTCAGTTCAGCTCCAATCATAAATTTAGTTCAAGCTACGAGTTCATCCATGTATATAACTTTAGTTATGACATCTACTATAACTACTAGTACAACTCTAGTCACCAGCTTAACTCCAGTTAAAACATCTTTTCCAACCATAACCATGAGAAGTGTAAAGCAAGAACCTAGTTAGCCTTAGTCAAAGGTTAATTTTGTATGATTTTCATGTAATGATTATTCATGGATAGTTAAATCTTGTTATATCTATCTTATAATTGAACGAATTATTTAAAAAATATGCACACATTGCATTTATGATGTAATCTCTAAGTTATAACATGCAATTTTTTAATAAACTAGAATTTATATTCTAGTTATCCTAATGTAATCCAAAGTTTTTTTGTACTTGGAGGATGAGGCGAACCCTTACCCAAGTCCTTTAAATACATGCAAAACTTTCTTTCAAAGGGTTGAATTTTTTGATCAATATATAGGAAGCAATCAATTGATTGATTATCATGTAGCTATGTTTGTTCTTTCTTCTTCCCTTTCTATGTTTTTGAAATTTTAGATTTTTTATCTATATGAACTCAATAATTTTTTAAGTGTGCTAATGCTACAAATTAATCTCATTGTTTTAATTGATAAATATTGATCTTAGATGTGCAACAATTATTGAGGATTGGTAAATTTCATTGGTTTAAGCAATTAGTATAGATTGCATTGATAATTCAAGGTGTGTAAGATTAATTCCTTTGGTATAATCATCTATAAGTGTGCCATAGATACTCTAGAAAAATTTATGGTATGAGATTTAACCTCTCAAATAAGGGTGTGTAATAGTAACCCTAAGGAGAGAAATCTTTAGTTAAGATCAATATGATTCCTATACTTATTTTCCTAGACTGCTAACTATACTTTTTTATGGAGTGTGTAATAGATATAAGCAATAAACACTAGTCTTGGAGATACTTGTTCACCAAAAAAACAATCTTATAAGTGACCTTTAAGGAACATATAGATTTTTTTATACTCTACCTTCCCTTCCCCTCATTTGAGTTTCTTTGAAATTTACCCACTATAGAGTAATTCTTTACCCATCCAACTCACTTAGTGTTTACTTTCTATTAGATTTCACACATCCATCTACAAACTTGGTGAAACAAATTACATGATCAACTTACTATTTCACCACCTAATTATTTTAACTGCATACCTATAACTCATGCCCTAAAGTGGAACCTCATTCCATATAGATCCTAAAACATTAGAGGCTACCTCATTCATTCTTCTAGGGTGTGAATGAAACCCTTGTCAACAAAAATAAAAAAGATGGTACTAGAAGGAGGGCACACTTGTGTGTTTTATCAATAGTAGAGGTTAGTCACTATGTAGAGTTATACTGGAGACACCTAAGAGAGTAACAAGGTTTAGAGCCCAAGCTATCCTTGTGGATTAATATTTATCAAAGCATAGGAGGATTAGACCTATTTTTATCATCCTAAAGATACACCTAGCCAAGACACCTTCTCTAGTAAGAAATGTCCCACTTATCAATCCTCCTATGGCTTAACTTTGGTTAGTTAGATCTTTTATTACCATCCATAGAGACCAACATGATCTATCAAGGAATTTAGAAAAGTACTTACCTACCTTCTCCATTTCAAATGGGAGGATGATAGAACATATTAATTTTTTCAAGGCTACTTTGAGATTAATGAATGTCACCCATGAGGATGTTGCATTGAAGATTTTCCCATTCACTCTAAAAGATTTTGATTATGATTGGTATCTCAATTTCTAGGAAATCTCTATCACCTCATGGAATGAATGTCAAAATACTTTTCTTGCACAATTTGGGAAAGTGGCTAATCCAAGACTGATGTATTAACATTTTACCAGCATGAAGAGGGAGCCTAATGAGTCAATTCAATCCTTCAATGCAATGTTTTAGAATATGTACCCTCAATTGAATACCATGTATAATATAGATGTAGATTTAACACTTAAAATATACAAGAGGCTCTAGATCCCATTACTACAATGTTTTTATGAAGAGCTACCATAGCCAATAATTTAGCTTTGGCATTTCAAGAATATATTATTATAAATAATAAACTCAATCTACAACTCAATTCTTAGAATTTATGAGGCCCAATTTTTAACAATGGATTCCTATCTTTGAACCAAAATTTGGATGCTAATCAGAATGCCTCTATACACTTTTTCTCCCATGATGAAATAAGCAAAAAATTAGAATTATAATATAATCAAGAACAAAGGAATGGTCATCAACATAACCAACAAAATCAACATCAAGCTCACACCAATGCAATAGTCGCTCAGGGTTCTAATTCCACCAAAGATGAATTGGATTCTATATAAAGAATAGTCCAAAAGTTGAACAAAAATTTGTTGAATATGTAGAAAAGGATGGGAAATACCACCAATAAAAATTATAACTTAAATTATAAATTTATAAGATATAACATGACTTTTAATAGGCCCACCAATAATGTGAAATAACAATAGTCTAATAAGCTACCAGAAATCAATATCATGGAGACAAATTGGTCTAATTAGTGTAGGGTTCATAATACATCATAACATGGGGAATTGGACTATGTAGAGTTTTGTATATCCTTTGAAATATTTTAGAGGGAAATGATTAGACAAGATCAAATGATGAATATTCTATATATCCCCCATGAATCTAGCCCTTCAAGTTTAACTATGGTCTTTAAAACTTACGAGTTTCCATTCTCTAGTGAAGATGACAATGTTACAGAGGATAATTCTAATGAGGTATAATTATTCCATTAGTTTAATAAGAATAATTACAATCTAAGGAACAAACAACCTCTCACCAATTCTACTCCTAATAATGCAATTATTCCCCCAAATCCTAAAGTTGATAGTAATTATCCTCCCCTAAAAGGGAATGATCAACATTGACATAGAGAAAAATAGAATAAAGGAGGATACAACATTGTTGAGGTTATGAAGAAGATTAAGGCCAATATCACTCTTCATGAGCTGACATAAATCACAAAGCATAAGCAACTCTTATGGAAGCTTATCACATGCAAGTGTGTTGCTAAAAGTCTAAAATAACCAACACAAATGTTATATATAAAAAAAATCCTAAGGTCCCTCCTTTCTTGCTAACCGTTTGTGCATTTGGAAAGAATATACATATTTATTTTTTAGATTTCAAAGCTTTAGCTACTGTGATGCTAACCTCTATTTTCTAGAAGCTGAGTTTAATCCCAAGTCCATCCAAAAGGACTATTTTAGAGTTGCATAAAATAGTAATCCATATTTTGGGAGAACTTAATGATGTAAGAATCTAGGTTACATCAAAAATTTGAGTAAAGATGACTATCGACATACTAGTAGTAGATATTCTAGAGGGATATGGGATACTATTGAGTAGAGATTGGTTAAAGACGTTAAATAGATATCTTTACATAAACTTCTCTCATATTTGGATACCATGGAAAGACTTTGCCAACTAGATCAGGATCGATTATGACCCAATAATAAATCACCCTATTATAGAGTACAACACTGTTAATGAAAAAGTAAGTTATAAATCTCTTAGTCTTGGAATTTATACATTCACTATGAAGCATGAAACATAGAAAGAAGTACAGGGCCCTTCCCAATTATGGACCCTCCATTTCACTATATCTAGATCAAAGTAAGGATTAGGTGTTGGTATAGAGTTGATTGATCCACAAAGAAAGAAATTCTTGGCATCATACAAGCTCTAATTCCCATGTACTAATAATAGATTAGAATATGAGGCCCTAATTTTGGGATTATAGTTTGCCCTCAAGAACAATGTTAAATAACTATTGATATATAGAGACTTAGAACTAGTGATTAACCAGGTTAGGAATAAGTACCAATGCAAATTTTAATATTTAAAGAAGTAAAAGCATAGATTTTGGAATTTAATTGAGTCATTTGAGGCATTTAAAATAGTGGTTATTCCAAGGGAATAAAACCAAGCTTCTAATTCACAGACTGATTTAATAGCAAATTTGGTGACTCTATAAGAGTCAAAAGTAAAAAAGTTCTCCATCAAATTGGTACCTTGTCCATCAGTGTCAGATAATGTTTAAATTTTTTGAGTATTTAATGATGACCAATAGATCATCTAGTTTATGACCAATTTAGGATAATTTGAGTCTCATATAATTGATGATGAGGAAAGAAGCCATGGGTGCCACAAAGACTTGGATGAAGAGGATGTCATTTAATTGAAATAAAATCATCTCCCATTGGGAATGGTTGCCTTGAAGAGAGCATTTGATATAGATCCTCAAGTGCAGTAATAAAGGTAGTTTAAAGTTAATGAATCAGAGTTTAGCTCAAAAAATGTGGGTGATGAAAGGTACACACACCTCATCAATATTAGATTAAGCTACACTCCAAATGAAAGGCAAAGGGTCAAGTAATTGATCATCAAGTATAAAGATGTAATTACATAGATGTATGATGACTTAAGGATATTCAATCCTAAAGTCATCAACCATATAATTCCACTCAAGCCAGATCATAAATCATTGAGGTCGAGGCAAAGACTGGCTAATCATATTTTTGAGCCATTGATTTAGAAGGAAGTAGAGAAGTTGCTAAGTGATCAGATAGTCTTTCCTACTAGGCATTCAACTTAGGTGGCTAATCTAGTTCTAGTAAGGAAAAAGAGTGGTAAAATTAGTTTGTGTGTCAACTTTAGAAACCTAAATAAAGCTTCTAAGAAAGACAAATATCCCCTATCATCATTAGATGAGGTGATACAAACTATGAGTGGTTCTAGAATGATGTCTTTCTTAGATAGTTTTTTAAGATATAATCAAGTACTAGTGGAAGAAGAGGATAGAATGAAAACCACATTTATAACAAAATGGGTAACTTATGGATATAAGCAAATGTTATTCAGGCTAATCAACATTGGAGCTTATTTTTAAAGAATGATGGATTACACATTCCAAGGACTAATAGGAAAATGCATAATTATATACATGGATTATCTCACCATTTTATTTAAGAATAGGTCTGATTATATCAACCATCTTCAGTCCATTTTTGAAATATGTAGGATGTTTGGTATCTCTTTGAACCCCAATAAGAGTATATTTGGTGTTACTGAAGGTAAGCTACTATGACACATTATCACTAAAGATGAGATCACCATTGACCTAGATATAATTCAAGGGATTTACAAAATAATGTTTTGAAAAATTAGAAAGGAGCTCAATTCCTTCTTTGAGAAGATTAATTTTGTGATAAAATTTGTTTTATGATTTACAAAAATTGTTATACCCTTGAACATAATGCTCAAATAGGAAGCCAAAGTGGAGTGGACACCTAAAGTGAAGAATTACTTCCAAGACCTTAAGAAGGCTATATCATAGGCCCCAGTGCTGGCAAGCCTAAATTTCACTAAAGACTTTTTCTTGTACTCATTCACTTTAGATCATATAACTGTTATTGTACTTATGTAGAAGAAGGAAAAAAGTGAACATCCTATCACTTTTATGAGCACTAACTTAAAAGATGCAGAGATCAAATACTCCCTAATTGACAAGTAGATATTCAAACTTATCAAAGCTATTAAGAAATTTAACCACTACATATTTTGTAATAAGACCATCATTATTGTACTAGATCCTACTATCAAGCTTATGCTAGGATAAAATGAATTGAGAGAGCATATAAGCAAATGTATGGTGAAATTATGAGAGTTTTATATTGAGATTAAAATTTCCAAAATCATCAGAGGATAAGGTATTATTTAGTTGATGAATGAACCAGACCCACACATCACCATTGAATAAGTCTACCAAACACAATTTTCCCAAGAGTATTGGTATTCAAGTATTATTTAATTTTTGCTCACTAGAACTTGTCCCCAAGAACTCAAGAGAGGGTAAAAAAGAGCCTCGAGGCTCAAAAATGCTCATTACATGTTCAAGAAGGGCATCCTAAACAAGAAGAACTATGAAGGCATATATTTGAGATGTGTGTCATGTGAAGAAGCCCAAAATATTCTAGAAAATATGCATTAGAAGATTGGTAGCAACCATTCATCTGACAATACTATAGCCCATAAAATCCTTAGGATGGGTTATTATTGGCTAATAGTCTTTAAGGATGCTCACTTCCATGTAAGAACATGAAATAGATGTAAGTTCTTGGTGAAAAAAGAGATGCATGAAATAATGACACTATAACCTATGATTAAAGGTAAGCTATTTACCCAATGGGGCTTGGATTTCATTGGTGTCATAAACCTAAATTCTTTAGCTGGGCAAAACTTTGTGCTCACTACTATAGATTATTGCACTAAATGGACTGAGGTAGTAGCCACCAAGAAATTAATAACATAATATGTGATTAGTTTCCTTAAAGAACAAATCAAAACCAAAATTTCAAACATATTTCATTAGTTTATGATAATGGTCTAACATTTCAATCAACTAAGTTTATAAAATAGGCCCATGATAATCAAATCATAATTAGATCATCCTCTAATCACTACCCATAAGGGAATGGATTGGTTGAATCAAATAACAAAATTCTCATTGATGCTATAAATAAATCTACTATAAATAATTCTAGAGAGTGTTATATCTTACTAAAATATGCAATCTAGGTAGATCAAACTCAATACAAGTAGGCCCTTAAAGCCTTGCCATACCTATTGGTCTATGGAAAATAACCAGTGTTCCCAATCATGTTGATGCTACCAACATATCAATTTATGTAGGAATACATGGAACCCAATGAGAAGATAGAGTCTAGATTATTGTATATCATATAAATGGAAGATTTTAAGAATGAATCATTATAAAACTTTAGTAGACGTTAAGACATAGTCAAAAGATGGTTCAATAAGAGAGAAAAATCTAAAGCATTCAAGGTTTTTGACCTGGTGCTTATATGGGATAAAGTTCATGAAAATTAAGGAATGCATGACAAGTTCACCTCACTATGGATATGACCTTATCATATTTATGATATCTTGGGTAACAATGATTTCCATTTGAAGGACCTCTAAGATAATGAATTGACATATCCAGTTAATAGACAATTTTTGAAGCATTACTTAATGGTTACTCCATCCAGAGATGTCTTTGAGTAACAATAGATGTTATGGTATAAGTATGGGTATGTTATATTTGATTTATTAATTATCTTCTTGATTTTAGTCACTTCCATTAGAGTAGTTCATGCTTTCTAGACTAGTTGTCCTTGATTTTTATAGTTTGCTTTGTGTAGTATAATTGTTTGTTTTGTAGTAGGTTTCTAACTTTCTAAAATATTTTTCATTTCATGGAAATCTAATTGATCACTCCTCATATAATCAAACAACAACCTATGTGTTTTGTATGTGAACTAAATTTAGAAGAGCTAAGAAATGAAATAATCTTAATCTAAGCTAAATTCAACCTAAGATAGAGCAACAAACAAAGAGAACTAGAAAACATAAAATTTATGCTTCAAATGTGCAAGCTTTCTCCATTGCGATGTAAACCTCATTTGCTTCTTGAAAATGTGGTGCTCACTCTTCCAATACAATGGAGAACATGCAACATTTTGGTGCAAAAATCATTTTGTATGCTTTGATTCACTTGGATTTGCTTGTGAATAGAAATTCATTAGCATAAGTATGGATTTTCCAAGATTTGATTTTATGACTCTTGAAAATGAAGGTTTTCAAGTTTATTTATAGATTTTTGGAGGAAGATCCAACGATGGAGGATTATTTGGATTTATTAAATGATCCAAATAATCAAAGGTGGCTAATGAGTCCTCACCCATGAGGATGAAGACCATTTAAAATGGTTGAGCGAAGCATGGGATTGATCAGCTAAGTCAACATGAATAAGTCAAACTTCTTGACAACTCAGGGGATGAGTCATAGGAGCTTGATAAAGTTGTGGGTTTGGTTGGGATGAGGGAGAAAAGAGTGGAAGATGTTTTGATGAGGTGTAAAATATGGATTTTATATTTAAAATAAGGATTTAAAGTGTGCATAATTGACTAATTTAACTTATTCAATTATTTGAATTTGGAGGGAGATGTGATGTATTATTTGAAAAATAATTATTAAATAGATTTAGGTGAATTTTAACACTGAATGAAATTTAGGTGTCTACATTTACCCCTATTTGAAATAGTGTTGCAAAGCAATACTATTTCAAAGAATAGTAGAAGAAATAGAGTGTTGATGATTAAAAAAGAAAAATTTTCCAAATGAAAATGAGTTTGATGATGCCCCCTTAAGAGTTTGTGTAAGAAAATGGATAAATGCTCAAAATTGACAAAAAGAGGAACTGAATAAAGAGATGTGGAGACATGATAAATCAACTTATTATAGAATTGATGTCAAACTTTCAAGATGTTGGTTGCATAAAAAGGTTGCCTCTAGTTAATGAAAACTAGAGTATGGATTTAAAAAACAATAGTTTAACCATTTCAAGATGATATGCTTACTATTTTGATAATGATGTAGGGGTTAATTGAGCAATTGTGGGAATGATATTTCGCAACAATAATAAGCTGGGGATCTAAAAAATACAAAAAAAATATTTAATTGAAAATGATTGTGTTTTTTTTTATGCAGATATATTATTGCAAGATTTTGAAAATAAATTTAGAATGACTTGATTTAATGTATCTAGAAATTTGAAAAAAGGATTAAGAAATGAGTTGGATGAGGGGATGGGGGGAAAATATTTGGTAGTATAGAAGAATATAAGTAGAAGAAATGGGGATTAGAAAATAATTTGTTCAATTTTATTATCAAGGTTATTTTCTAAGAATTGTGATTTGAGAGATTTAATCTGAGACTTGGGAGGAAACATGGACCTTATTCTACACCATGAGCATTGAGCAAAGCAAGTGAGGAGATTCTAGAGACCTGAGAGGAGTGAGCCTTTGGTAAGTGAATTTAAATTTAAAAATTATTGTATTTATTATCATTAATTAGGGATTAAACTTAGTTTAAATGAAATTACTATTGTCAAAATGATGATTTTGACATCAAAATTAGTGATTTCATTGGGGTAAAAAATGATTTCATTAAATAGGGTAGAGAATTTGTAGAATAAAGAAATGAAATTATTTTAGGTGAAAAGGGCGATTTAACTATTTTAGTAGTAGAAAAATTATTAAACATGGAATCAAAATCTTTCGGTAGAGAAGTGATTTCACTCGAGGTAGCAACAATTTTGTGGGAAAGGGTTAAAAACAGATTTTGCAAAGATCAATAGCGAATTTACAAATTGTAGGAGCAAATTTTTGTTGTATAAGAATGAAATAAGAATGAGAAATATGTAAAATGTGAGAAATGTTTGTTTGATTTTTGTTTTTCTATTTTATTTTGAGTATTTTGAATGTAGTGATAATGATGAATTTAATGCTTAGTAAAATTAATTAAATGTGAATTTCTCTAAATTTCAGGAGGTATTACCAATGGTAGTGACATAAGAGTGGATATCTGCAACTATGATGTGGATAGAGAGCTTCACAAAGTATGAGTTTGGCATGTTAGAGGCAACTGGATTATCCTATGTTACATATTTGCTAGAGGTTCAAGGATAGATCTCTATTGACAACACTTGTAGAGAGATGGCATAGTGAGACTAACACATTTCACTTGTTGATAGGGAAGATGACTATTACACTAGAGTATGTGTTTTAGATTTTGGGTATCCCAATACAAGGTAAACATGTTTTTTTGGGATAGGGTCTATATGGGATTACATTATAATACATTTTTGGTGATGGGTTGATTCTTATTGTCAGAGGTGGGATTAATGTAGATTATTACACTAATTTAGATATAGATTCTTTGACTATCATACTTATGGTTGTTGTCAGTGGTATTTTTATTCCTATCAAGAGTGGGAGGATATGTCTTATTGGTTTGTTATATGTTATTGGATACATGATGGATATGGGAGAGATATTTTCATGTGGTCCATGCATGTTAACAATTTATACCATGATTTATATCATTTTATGTATTCAAGTCAGATAGAGATTGGCCCATCCATATTACTACAAGTTTGGTACTAGGAGCACATTATGATAGAGAGGCTAGTTGGACATATAAGTACATGGTATGATGATGATCCATTGACATATGGATGACATGTGATTATTGGGACACACATACCATACTTGGGTGATCTAGAGTTTTACAAGAGGGTTATTGATGAGCTAGGTAATGACCATATCACCTAGAGACCTTACAGAGAGATTATGTTTCAGTGGCCACATGATGATATTCATATGGTCTACATGATGACACCTTGCTACATCACTAAGAGATATGATTATATCATAGAGAGATATTTCCCAAATAAGGTGATGAGATAGTTTGGTGTGAGGCATCATATACCAGCTAGATCACATGTATTTGCATGGTTAGTGAGGGAGAGACCCCAGTGGGGTATGACCATTGATCTAGCCATAGTCGATCATAAATAGACATAGTTATAGAATATTAGATTAAGTTATTAGAGAGATGTCATCGATGTTGGAGTGGTTGATGGATATGTAGATTGGTGGGCTCAACAAAGACCAATGAGATTAACTATTCCATATGCACCACCACAAATGTAGAGGTAGAGGTTAGTGGCTAGCTTGAGTAGACAACCATAAGGTATAGGTTTGGAAGCCTAGATTAGGAGGGATATTATTTGAGGTAAAGGATGATCATGATCATGAGGCATAAGATATGATATGGAGGCTATCCAATTACACGATGTGCATATTATAGACATGGAAGACATAGAGATTTTATGTGAGGCAAGGGTTGATATTGAGTTAACATAGGGATGGACCTAGACATATAGTAGAGGGTTGGAGGGGAGATTCCATTGGTAGAGGTGGAGAGAAAAGATGATGATGATGTAGGACAAGATGCTATCATAAGAGCAACACATGACACCCAAATAGATGGAGGGGATGTGGCTAGTTCTTCACATGCTTCAAGACTTGTAGAGGAGCATGCACTTATTAAAAGACTCTAAGAGGAGATTAGAGCTCAGGATAGAGAGATTGATGGATTACACTAAGAGGTTACTAGGTTATAGGGTGTAGTGGATGGTAGACAATATCAAACTACTGAGATCAAATGATTATAGTTCAAGGTGGATAGATTACAAGTATTATAGATGGGATGGATGGGGATGTCATGGAGATAGGATTGATTACATAGATGTAGAGACCCATACTCCAAATTATACTACACTAAAAAAACATTACAAGTAAGAGAGAGACACAATACAGATTGAGATTGTATGGGCTAGATTACTATTAGTTGGAGAGGGGAATATATCCACTTTGGATAGAGTGATGAGGGTCATGGAGTAGGCCACATATTATAAGAGATTATATGAGGAGGCTATACCATGAGCTCAAAGGGCACCATCTTTTAGAGAGTACTCTATGAGACGATCAACATCTACTAGATCTGTTTAGTTAATGGAGTTAGAGATGTTAGTAGGATAGGTACAACATGTGATCCACAAGGCACACCATGACATGGAGAGATATTCTTGAGACTAGACACTCTATCTGAGGGACATGATGAGATATAGATATAGGGGATATTTGATGGATGGATTCATTAATGTATACATATTTTAAGATATATCTTTTGTAAAAACACATTATATATATATATATATATATATATATATATATATATATATTCATGATTATTGATGAGACTTTGTTAGTACTATGTGGTGTGGACATTGATGGAATTTTTATTATTTTACATGGATTTATGCATGATTGAGAGATGTATGGATATATGGTATCAATGTTTATATTTCCTATATTTTGATTTATGCTAGCATGTTTTAATTATTTCACCATATTTATTATGGATGTATGACTTATGTAATGATTGGTTGATGTGTAAAATGTGACATAGATACATTTATTTGTTTCTATTCTTTGCATTTATTTTGATGGACTTTTTATAGTTTATCATGGATTTATGCATGATTGATAGATATATAATAACACTGGTTATATTTCTTGCATTTTGATTCATGCCAGCATGTTTTAATTCTTTTAGCATATTTAATATAGATGTATGAATTATGTAATGATTGGGTGATGTGTAAGGATGTATCATGTGACATAGCTTCATATATTTTATTTTTATTCTTTTCATTGGATTTCCAATAGTATTGGAGCTTTGAGCAACCTAATTTTTAATATAGCATAAAACACATTACCACCAATGATATTGAATAATCATGATAAATGCTGATGTTTTAAGCATATGAACCAAAAGAAATATTAAATTATTTAAAAGCAAAGTACATCATGATATAGTCATAACCATACTATATATGTATTTCAAAAAATAATATTTGTTAAACACATAAAAATAATAAGTAACAACAAGATGTAAAAACAAAAGTAATCTAAATGATTGTAAAAAATGATAATGTAAACAAATGTAGTCTAAATAATTGTAATATACACAAAATGACAATTGCAAGAATAGTAAGTAAGAATGACACAAAGAGTAACTCAAAAATTAACCACAATTGACAATAACCATTTGAATGGTTAAACATAAAATGAAGTAATGTAGCCAACTTAATGGTTAAGGATAAAGAAAGGGATAAAAATAACCTATTGAATGGTTAAAGAGAGAAAACAAACAATATAATAATGAAAATAAGCAAAGAGTGTAAAAATTTGAAAAGTTCTAAACAAGGACTAAACAATTTTAGCCAAGAGTGAGGTTGGTTACCAAACAATCAAGGGATAATCATAAGGATAAGTTAATCCATATTTGGGGAAATGGATGATGGGGAATATGATGGTCGAGCTAGCCTTAGAGACCCCATGTCTCTAAGCACTACCTCAATAATCCACCTTAGACAAAGCCTATGTGGGAATATCATGACAACTGTAATTTTTCCAATATGGGAAGTGATGAGAAAGTAGTTGATTGATGAAGTGTTTTGAATGTTTTGATAAAAAGGATGCATGAGTGACCTACCCAATAATTATCAAATGATGTGGAAGATAGTTTAGAATGGTAGATGTGTGTGGAATGTTTTTGTGTTGGTTTTGATTTTTTTTGCATTTTTGGTATTTTTGAAATAAGGAATATAATAGACATTTTTATAGTATCATGAGAAAGAATGTAGGTTCACATATATGAAGAACAACCTTGAATTTTAACATGTGATAGGATAAATAACTAACAACTGGCAACATGATAAACTTGGGAATATACAGTGGATGACTAAAATAGTGATACCCCCAAGTAACCAAGGTAATTATAGACAATGGTTTACACATGGTGATGAAGCCTAGTTTTTACCTTGGTACCTATCTAAAGTGATAGTAAAGTAGTTTTCACATTTGGATGATCTATGTACACATTTTTTTCATTTTTAATTTTTTTTTCTTTATTTTGATTTTTATATATTTATTTTGATTTTTGAACTTGGATATACTAATAACAACATATAGAACAAGTTTAGGCATAAAATATTTTAAGATGCATGATGTTCATAGGTTCATCAAGCTCCTCTCCATATTTTGTGGCTAGTTTGTAAGCCCTTGATCCATATTTAGAAATAAAAATGTATGGAACTAACTAGTTAGGTTCAAATTTTGCCTTCTCTCTCTCAACATTGGTGTTTCACTGATTCTCCTTGAGAACAAGATATCTTATTGTAAATTCCCTACATTTAATCTTCTTATTATAGCTATGGTGAAGGTTGTTAAACATGAAATATACCAAGGGGGGGTGAATTAGAATATTATATATCTTTTACTTAATTTGATTTCCTTTCTTTAACCACTCAATCATACATTCAAGATATGCAATAAAACTGAAATAATAATTTGCACCACATAAGAGAGAGATAGACACAAGATTTTTATGTGGAAACCCAAAGTGAGAAAAACCATGGAGAACAATCTCAAGTATATGAATGAGCACCAACTCAAAATACAAAGTTTGCAAGCACCAACTTGCAGGAGCACCAACCCCTTTGCTAAGCACCAACACAACTACTATTTGTGAGCACCAACCCCTTAAAAATATTCATGAGCACCAAACCAAAGGAGAAACAACCCCTCTTATGTATAAAACATAACTATCTCTCAATGTTTCTTACTCAACAAATGATAGAACTCTACAAAATCTCTTGCTTTTCTCTCTTCAAAAATAAATACAAACCATGCACTCTCTTGCATATTACAAATGGCTTATCAAGCCTTTACTTATAGCTTTCCAAATGACCTTTGGCATTCACCCTTTATGACCCTTCACTCCTCATGGAAAATGGAGCCGAACTTGCATGACCCTTCATATCCTTGCATTTGAAAATTCATATGGTGACCCTTCATAAGTAAAAGAATCCTTTTCTATTTTGTCTTTATCTTGGTGACTTTTCATATTCCTCAAAGTGTCCCTTCATGGAAAAATGTGCCATACATATTTTGTCTTCACATGGTGACTCTTGGAATTCCTCAAGGTGACTCTTCATGAGAAAATGCATCCCATTCCTCTTTTGTCTTTTACCCTATGACTCTTTGACTTCTCCATGGGCCCTGTTTTGACTTATATGCAACAAAAAATATATTCATTAATATTAAATAAATATTAACACACATTAGCCAAGAAATGAATATTAAAAACACCATTAAATTCAATGGGGCCTTTATCACCAATAATGATAGACCTTTGACATCAATGATAATATTTTCAACAAAGGCAATTATGGTAAACTTAAAGGTGATTTAAATCATTGTTTCATTTCTCATCCAATAGTTTGAGTTCACTCAAGCATGAAATTTGATATGATTATTCATTATAATGATATTCACAAATATGGAATCTCAACCTCTATAAGAAGAATAGAATCACTACCATAAACAAGGGAATAAGGGTTTTCCCTCGTGGGTATGTGAATACTAGTGTGGTATGCCCAAAGGGTGGGATATAAATGAGTATGCTAGTCATGACCAAATTCATTGATAATTATCTTAAGGATGCATAAAATATTTTTATTGGTTACCTTAGCTTGGCCATTGCCTTGTGGGTAATAAGGGGTGGAACATCTATGTTTGATATGGTAGGTTTGGCAAAGACTCTTAACATCTTTATTTTTGATGGATTTACCATTGTTATAAATGAAAGTGGAAGGAATACCAGAGTGACAAACAATGTGGTTAAGGATAAACTTGGAAATTTACTTTCCAGTGATGTAGTTAAGTAGCATTGCCTCTACCCACTTGGTAAAATATTTAGTCGCTGTTATAATATGCTTATGTCCATCAAAAGAGCTAGGATTTATTTTCCCAATGAGGTCTAATCCCCATGTGGAAAATGTCCAAGGTATTATGATAGGTTGTAAATCTTGTGAGGGACTATGGATAAGATATCCATGTTTTTGATAGGGTATACACTTTTTGACATAGGTGCATGAATCAAATTCCATTGTTGGCCAATAATAACTTACTCAGAGAAGATTTTTTGCAAGGACCATAACACTTGAATGTGTTCCACAAATTCCCTCATAAACTTATCTAATTTCCAAAGTAAAATCTTCATAATTTAAATAACTTAGAAGGGTTCCATCATAACCTCAATGATATAAGGTGTTGCCAAGGATTGTATAATAAGATGTGCATTGAATAAAGGATTTACGTTGGTTAGAGGATAAATTAGATAGGAGGGTATGGTTATGAAGGTATGTATAGATATCAAAGTACCATGGATAAGTAGGACTAACCACCTCAAAAACTATTTCTGAATTGGGTGTATCATAAGCAGGTATCCTTAAATACTCAACTATAATTTTTTTTGTTTTATGCTCAAATCTAGTAGGGATCCAATTGTTACCATTGCATCTACTGTGCATTTGCTTATTATTAGTACTTGTTCAAATTAGATGTACTCAAAGGATGATTTTAAGTTATCCACCATCCTCTTGTAAGGGATTAGTTTATCATCATAATCTTAGAATTCATTAGTGACTTGATTGATGATAAACTTAGAATCACCAAAAATAAGGAGATGTTGGATTCCCCATTGAATTTCCATCTTGAGGCCTGCTATGAGACCTTCATATTCTACTATGTTGTTTATACAAAGGAATTCATTTTGGAATACTTTAGGAATTTAATCCCCATCAGGTGTTATGAAAAATATACCTACCCCTGAGCCATGGTTTGTAAAAGAACCATTAAATAAAACCTACTAAACTAGGGATTCAAATATGGACATGATTGTATCATCTGCAAATTATGCAATGAGTGGTGCTTTAACATTGAGCAGTGCTTCTACCAACCCATCTACTAGAACTTGTCCTTTGATTAATTGTTGGTTAACATAATATAGATCAAACACACTAAAAATCATAACCCACTTATCTATTTGTCTTGTTAGAGTGGTTTTGGATAGAAGATATTTAAGAGGGTCAATTTTGGCAATAGTTTTTATTTGATTGGTAACCATGTAATGTGTTAGGTTTTGGGAACTAAAACCAACTTCAAGATAATATTTTTCCATTTGAGAGTAATTTAGCTCATAGGATATCAATGTTCTACTCAAGTAGTAGACTTCTCATTATTTCCCATTATCATCATGTTGTGCTAGCAATGCTCTAAGTGCATATTGAGTAACTGAGATGTACAACCAAAAAGGCTTACTTACAACATGTGGCATCAACACTAGTGGGTTTGGAAGATATTATCTGTATGTTGTTAAATGCCTTTTCAAAATTTTTGGTCCATGTAAAAAGAGTATCCTTTTTCCATAAAAAGGTGAATGGGTGATATATGTTTGCAAGCTGAGATATGAATCTTCTGATTGCCTAAATTTTCCCTTGTAGACTTCTAAGTTGTTTAAGATTTTTAGGTGGAAGCATATCCATTATATTTCAAATCTTTTAAGGATCAACTTCAAAACCATGTTGTGAAATAATGAATCCTAAAAAATTTCTTGATATTACACCAAACATGAATTTCTTGGGATTCAACCTCATGTTGTATTCTCTCATACACTCAAAAATATGGTGAAGCACCTGAGGATGATCTATCCTAGATTTAGACTTAGCCAAAATATCATCTACATAGTCTTCCATAATATCATTAAGCATGCCATGAAAAATAATAGTCATTACCCTTTGATATGTAGCCCCAATAGTTTTCAAATTAAAAGGCACCACCTAATAATAAAATGTCCCCCATGGTGTTGTAAATGCTATTTTATGTTGATCTTTGATGATAATTTTTATCTGATTGTAGCCTAAAAAACCATCCATCAAATATAACATCTCATGGCCTGTGATTAAATCAAAAATCATATCTACATTAGGCAATGGAAAATCATATTTTAGGTATGCTTTATTTATATCACATAAGTTTGTGCATACTCTGATCCCTTTAGGTTTCTTCAAAACTTGTATAATGTTTGATATATAGTTTGAGTAGTCAATGGGGCATATGAAACTAACTACCAATTATTTATTTAATTATTCCTTTACCAGTAGCATGATCTTAGGATGGATTTTATGAAGCTTTTATTTTATTCGTTTCGCATCTAGATGTACCACAAGGTGGTGAAATACTAATTCTAGATATAATCTTGGAAAGTTTGCATAAGATCATGTGAATATGTCAAAAAACTCACAAAATATTAGTGTAAATAAATACTTTCTTCTTAATTGAGTGAGATAGCAATTTTTATAATTTTTGGATCATCTTCAATATTAATTTTTACATGAATGGTTTATTCAAAAAGTAGACTTTGTTAGTGCCCAAAATTATGCTGGAGCAATTTAGGTCTTTGTATGATTAATTCCCTATGCTTGAGCTAAGTGAGCTTCAATGTTTTAGTTTCTTGCCTTCCCTCATCAGGAGGAGAGGTTGGGACATGTAGTTTGAGCAATTATGTTTGTTATCTTGATTAGATGAGTCTAGAGGACATCTATCAAAGATGAAAAATACCCGAGATAGGCTTAGGAGAGATTGAAGAGTTGCAACATGTGGAACAAAGATCCTATGGCATGAGAATCCACAGTGAAAAATGAGGGTGTAACTAAGTCTTTTCCAAGCTTTGATCCTTCACACTTAGGAGAGGAGATATGTTGGTGTCCTAGATAAAATTAATAGGCAACACTTATCTATCTTGGTGATTAAGGTGAGGATTAGTCTAATGAACTGAATGAAAGATATGTATTTAGATCAATGGACCCCCAAGAGTAAGATTTAGGGTTTGGAAAGATTTTACACTTCTCCCCTTTTAAAGAAAGTTGGTATAAAGGGAAAAAGTGGCCAAAACCCCATATTCATTTTTTATTTAGACACATGGTAGTGTATCAAGCCCTTGGAAATTTTGGGCCTCTTTGAAGAATTACCCTACTTACCTTTTTGTGGGCACGGTGCTTAAAATCCCTAGGGACCAAATGTCTAATTTTATAAAGAATATTTGTGCCACATGGAGGCACTCAGGTGTTTATCAACTTTGGGACCTTTTTGGAGATTGCCTCACTTTTATGGACATTTTATAAAGGGTCCTCGAAGGCTTGAATGCCCAAATTTTTACAAAAGAAGGATCATTTCAAGTAGTGTCCTTGGTATCAATGGGAACTTGAGACTTCTTTCCCTATAACACCAGAGGATCATAACAAGTGAAAAGGTGTAAAAGTCCTTGAGAGCTTGGAAATAATGTTTTAAATCTATGATTCACTCATATTTCACCATGTAATATAAAAGGAAGGTCACATGGCACACAAGGAAAGGCCTTACATTTTCCCTCTATTTTTCAAATGAGGCTCAAGTAATTAATGGGGTAGGTGTTGATTAGATACCTCATCTTAGAGAATTAATCATAACCCTAATTCTAAAATGCAAGGGATTATAATTCAGTGTTGTCTTTCATTTGAACTCACCCTTCACATTCAAAGCCAAATATTTGTGCTTCCAAGTGACTAACTATGCTAGAGTGAATAAAAACATGAATATAGTGAATCAAAGTATGAGTCTCAAAAGATATCCATTTCCACCTATGTGTAGGCTAATATCAATGGTATCTTATTCAATAACATCTAAGGGAAACATCATATCAATGTTAGACTCAATCAAGGACACTGATGTCATGGACTTAGATTTTAGGGACCTATTGAATGTCTTATAACACCCCAACCCCCCACAAGCAGTTACCAATGTTATCATGAGCTACATTGCACCAAAAATGGTGTTCCCCTTGGTTGATCCATACCTAGAACTCATCATAGCATGTGCTTAAGCATATCAACTAGATATGAAAACTGTCATCAATGGTAGTCACTTAGTGGTATGCTCCTTTACTCCTAAATCCCTCAATACCATGCTTGACATTCCCCCTTAACCAAAAAGTATCACACTTAACATTGAGGAATGCCATCAAAACACTGACAAAGATGAGAGAGCCATCTGGGAAGCTATGAACTCATGTTGGCTAGCCAAGAAGAGAACCAAGGTCTCAAGGATGTCAAAGAACTTGAAATTGGTAGAATTCAATGAGATGCTTCAATATGTTATAGCCATGGCCACTAAAATTTATGGGATACCCACTGCTGAGAAGTTTGAGACATGGATGTTTTTGATCATGTTGTGCATGCTGTAAGGGAAGAAGAGGATTGATTGGGCCACCATCCTCAATGAAAATTTGCATGCACAAATGATGTACTTTCAAGTGGAAATCCTCTCTAAGGAAGAATTTAAAGGTACATTTTATATGTTTTCCCACTTAATGTATACCCTGATGCACAACAAGGTTATCTAGGGACTTACCAAGAACCCCATAGGGATGAGAACCTATGAGATATATCCTGAGGTAACACTGGAAGGATATAGGAATAGTTTTTTCAAGGTACATAACTACTTTTTCAACCCCATGATGAGTGTATTTTACCCCTTAAGGAGCTTTAATAGAATGTCTATGATGGCTAAGCAGGTAATTAAGAAATTTGATGCCACCTATATATAGTTTAGAACATTCATGTACATTTGGGTGAGTGGCTATATTATGGATGGCCACTCATATTGCCCAGATACCTGGATGACAAGTTGGAAGTAATAGAGCTAAGTTAGTAGATGGTGCCACTGCATGAAATGATTGTAGTAAAAAAGACAAACAATCCTTTCAAATTTCTTATGGTGATAGGATTTTATTCATGTCCTTCTGTGGCCAAGGCAAAGGGGTTGGAACAAGAAATGAGTTTGTATGCACTTGATAAGATGCCACCTTGATCCAATTACAACATTAGGTGGTTGGTGAATATGTCAACAAATGTAATATGGCATCAGTCTCACTATGAAGACCTTTGGTTCAACTACACCACTGAGGAATATGTCTAAAAGTGGGAATATATGAGGCTAATAGTGTAAGAGGTCATAGCCTACAACATCACTCCTATCCTTAAGGACATGGTAGATGACAAGTTGACACTCTCCTCAACATAAAATAGGAATAATATTGAATCCCAATCCATCACTCATCCAGACTTCATTGAGCAGGAAGATGACTCCATCCCTAAGTGAATGACATGGATAATGAGGAGAACCTTCATATGGTTGAAGGAACATGGAATCGACCTTGAGGCATATGAAACCCCTACCCTCCAAGAGTTAAGAAAGATAAAAGAATTAAATTCCTTCCTCCATACATATAGTGGTGACCCTCTAACCCTATCATCATCTATAATAGGCAAAGGGAAAAAAATCTTGGAGACATCAACTTCACCAAACTAATGGATGTTGAGAAGATTATCATGGTACAATCTAAGTCCAAGTTGTCTTTCTAAAAAATAATGATCTTGGTTGAGAAATGAGATAAAATTCTCATGGGGTAGGTCACACTGACTAGTGTCACTCCTATATCGATTTTAGGAAGGAAAGCTCCGATGGTGTCGACCATCTCAATAGCCCCCTATGGTTGATCAAGCATCAATACCAACTATCCTACTTACATAGTAGGCTACAATCGAGCATTCTCCAAAAATATATTCAAGGAAGAGAGGAGGAAAAGAATAAGAGGAGCCACTAAAGCAAAAGAGAGTTAAGAAGGCCCTCTAACCTTCAATCAAGTCTCTAACCAAGTAGAGGATAATTATTTTCAGAGACCCAACCACCAAAGAGTTCCCACTAAAGAGAAGAGACTATCAAGCTTCTTATACATAAAAGGTCAGGGATATGAGCAAGGGGAGGATTCAAATGAATAAATACCAATAATAGAAGTAATAAAAAAATAATGCACCTTCACTACCCCTAAGGTAAGAAATGGGTAAAGAACCCATAAGGAGAAGCATCATTACCTATCAAAAATCTTGATAGAAATAACATCTATAGAGGGGGAACCTACAATATAAGAAGGTGAAGGTGATGAGGAAGGGGTCAAGGCTCCAAATGATCCTTTATTTTTTGATGATGTTGTGAAGGTTGGAGCTAAAGTGGCTACAAAAGTAGAGGCCACTATTGAAAAGGAGCCCCACTCCTCGAAGATAGAAGCATTTGTCTAGAATGTTATTTCTTAGTCACCTGGGTGGGACAAAGCTAGTGAAGTAAAAGACACCTTAAATATGGATGAAAGGGATCAGGGTAAACCTAGGGATGACATTCAGTCCCCCACCAGTAGTACAGAGGTGGGAGAGTAGGAAAAGGATAAAGGTGGAGATGAAGGATCAAGCTTGAAAATGGGCACCCCTATAACTTTGAAGGTCAATAAAGGTGTCAAGAAGGTTGCCCTTAAGGGTGATACTTCAATTGAAGTCCCTTGAGGGGTCTTCCCCACCATCAACGTGCATGAATCAGAGAAAAATAAAGGTTCTAAGGCCATGATTGGTGAAGAATTACCCAAACACAATAAGGAAGTCACCATAGCCTTTGCAGACCTAATGGTCCAAAGTAATAAGGAAAGAGAAGCCATTATTGTATCCTCCATCCAACCCATGCAAAAGGTGAGCTCGATTGGCAAATTATGCATGAAGTCCTATCAACCTAGGTCTAATTTTAAAATTTTAGAATGAGTAGAACCAATCCCAGAGGAAAAAAATAAGAATTAGGGAAGCAATGAAGATAGAAAAATTTGTGTTAATTCCTCTTCCCAAACTAGTGGCATTATCGATAGTTGTTTCCTCATTGGCACCACTCATCACTACCACAAGGCCATCCTCAGTGTTTTCAACTTTGAAAAGTTTCTAGACCAAGCTCCTTCTTTGGGTTATAAACCAGGTGAAGGAAAAGAAGGATGTGATGAGAAAAATAGGGGATATTGACATAGTATAAATTATTCAAAAATAAAAGGCTAAGCCCCTAAAGAAGGCCATAATGCATGCTCAAATGACATTCACTGAGAAGTGGGAAAGGAGTGTTGAAGTAGCCATTCCTCCTTTAGATGCACCAAGAAAGAATGCTACCATAGAAAATTAATCCATCTACATTTACAATCTTGGGGAGCCATCAATGAATGAATTAAAACATACTTCACAAGTCCTAGCTGAGATGGTGACACATAGAATGGACAAAGATAAAGACACTTGGGAAGAGCTAAAGGTAAAGAACTAGGTTGTGATATAGTACTTGTAAAATTTACTAAGTGAGCCTCAAGCAGTGACTCCAACTACCATCCAAGCTCCTGAACCTTCCCTTATCTCATTGGATCACTGGAATTCACCATGGTGAAGATTTGAAGACCAAACAATAGGCAACAAAAGGTTGGCAATAAGACTTGACAAGTCCAGACAAGGAAGTCATCCATATAGCCATGGAATGTCTTGATAATGAGACAAACATATGAGAAGAGTGTATCTCCCTAGCATTTGTATATGATGCTAATATCAAGATTTGGGAGGCACTCATGCCCAAAATAGATGAGATATGTAATATGGGTAAAGATGCTTTAGTAGCAAAAAATATTGTCTCTTCAGATGATCTTAAAATGCCTAGAGAATTCCAGTTGGCCATAAAGCATAGGCTATCCATGCTCAAAGATGACACCTTTGATATAAAAGGAGAAGAGAAGTCTCTCAAGACTATAAGGATATAAATTGAGACCACTCTACGAGCAATGCTGAAGCTTGATGGTGCAGTGGACTTGACAAAAAAATTGTTGGAGGATGCTTTGAAGAACTTCATCAATGCACCCCATATAGCCTTTAATATAAAAAATATAAGGGACCTAGTATCACTTGAAAAGTCTTGCAACCAGTTAGAGTCATTGGTACATAAGAAACAAGGAATGATCTAGAGGACCACCAACTAGATAAAAGAGTAAAATGCCAAATTCAAGAATCAAGTGGGCTCGAATAGAAAGATCCTTGCCACTATGATTGCAAAGTTTGTTAGACACAAGAACAAGTTGGCAAAGGACACAATCATCAATGTAGATTCTACATAATAACTAGATACCCCTAACTTCTTTCCAAAAATAGAGTCATTCCATACCTCCCTTTCTCTTCTTATCATTTTCTCCCTTTTTATCTTTTCTCATTGAGAAACCATTGTACTTTTCCTGATAGTGGCATGTCCCTTTCAAGGTTTGTTTTGTTTAAGAAAGGGACATATTTATTTCTTTGCACAAGTAGACAAAGTTTTGTTTTGTCCCTTGTGAGTTTATTTTGTGTATATAAGTGTAAATATTATTTTTTAATGGGGAATCATATCTTTCATCATCACAAGCGCACAACTTCAAGTCCAAGGAATAAAGTTCATTGTAACCAACCCCAGGCCCGTGAAGGAATCTTCTAGCTAGGTTATATTTGTAGAATATGCTATGTGTGGCTATGAAATTGTATAAGTAAAGAGGGTCTATCCCTTTACAAAGGTCAACTAAAATTTGAGTATAGAAGATATAGCTTAGAGAGTCATCCCTGTGTAGTTCCTTGGTGCCAAATTGATTTTGGTTGTAAAATTATTGGCAAGCTTTGAGATCATCTATGATGTTCCCTTATTACAGAGTCATTCTGCATAGTGTCTCATGATATCAACTTTTTAATAAATATATTATAATTTATACTTTCTTAGTGAATGAATAAAATATGTTCATGGTTTCCATTCTATCTTGTTGTTTAAGTGTAGTTTTTCTTTTTGCAAGCTAAATAGATTAGTTGTCTGGTGTATGTTTCTTTATGGTAGTCATTTAGAAGGTGCAACTAGAACATAAGATCCTTTATATTTGAAAGTTTGGGGGAATAAAGCATTGATATCCTTTTTAAGGGTAGTCCTAGGATCATGAATACAATAGGAAAGAATTCTTGATGGGTAACTTATAATGTTGCTCATAATTTTTCAAGGACCATCTATGCATAGTATCTTCCTAGATGTCTCCAAAATTAAGCATCTATTGATAAAGACAATATCATGATTGTGTAAATCCCTCCATGTTTAGTTATTATCCCTCCACATATTTTTATCAAGATATTCATATAAACTTTGTCCTACCTTGTTCTACCTTGCATACAACATATAGCTCAGATACCATAAGTGCTGCTTGCCCAACAGATGCATCATACATTATTTACCTAAAGTGTGTTCATTTTATGTGATCAAAATCCTAATGCTACATTATTCACTTATTCCTTGTATTTCAAAAAAAATCTCCACATTGAAGATTACAACCATTTTCTCATCTATCTTAAGTAGCTCTCATATGACATAAGGCATTCATGAATTTCATGTGACAACCCTTCCTCAGTGGAGTGTGTGAGTTTGGTTATGATTTGGTCATATCCCCTCTTCCCTAATTACAAATCCTCATAAATTTTTAAGGTTCAAATTCCCTTCACCAAAATGAGCTACCCTCGTAGGTCCTCTCACCTTGGTTTAGGTAAAGCCAAAAGTAGTAGGGAACTAACCATCCCCTTTGTCAGGCTCTTCTTGATCATTTCCCCCATTCAATTATTTCAAGATGCTGAGCCTTCCCTAGCTCCAACAACATCTCAAGTGGATCCTCACCTTTGACTTGCAACCCCTCTTTTCCAGGGCATGTGAGGTCGAGCAATGGTGGTGTGTAACTAGGAACCAATAGACTTGATTCATCTTTATAATATAGGGGTGGTTTAAGGAGATGAAAATATTCCTCAAAATATTCTTGTGTGGATGTGGAAGTAGAACTAATAGAGTGATATAATTTTTGTTCCTCAACGTATGCTAAATCTTCTGGTTATATTAGAAATTATTTCTTACAGTCACCTGATGGCGATCTTTTATTCTCAAGAATTCAGATTTAGCTTCATCATTCTAAAAATGATCCAATTGAGGTGTGGATAGTTGGGCCCATTGGATGAGAGATGGATATGAAATATCAAGTGTTAGGATGGAATTTTCATGAAAGAGGTTGGTAAGGGATAGATCTTCAAAATGGCTAATTATGGAACCTACCTCACTGTCTAAATAAAGCTAGGAAGAATTTATCATCAATATGTTCATAAAAAAAGGCCTCCTTTAAGAAATTTCATCTGATCAAGCTTATTAACTATTATTTTATCATTTAAATGGTGTGGTATGCCATAGTCATTTGGATTTTCATGTATTGTAGTTGTGTAAAAATCCTGGATGATGTACTCATCCATGTCTCAATCAATAATTTTACAATAGGAAAAAATGAATGAGGATGCTTTTTTGGTAGATGGTGAATTGGGTGTTTTCTTAATAGAAGGATTATTGGAAGCTTACTAAATGGATTTTTGATTTTAAGCTTGCTTAGATAATGTATTTGAAGCTTCTTCAAATGGTTGGTTAGATGTTTCATTGGTTAATGCTTTTTAAATCGATACGAAGGGAGTTGGTGTATTAATCCAACCACCAAGGGGAAGTGTTTGAAATAAGATTTCAAGATTGACATAGTTTTCAAGTGAAGGATAATCCTCAACAAGGGTAAAATCATCATCTGTGACTGGTAGATAGTTTTATTTTTGATATTTACCTTCCAATAACTTGTAATATTATAATGGATAAGGATCACCTTGTATAGTTACTTCCATTCATGCACATGAGAGTTTAAAACATCAGTGAAGACTGGATGGAATGGTGTTCATATAATGAGTCCATAAACATCCAAGGAGTATATTTTATGGTAAATTAAGATTGAGAACATGAATAAGAGTTTCCTTAATGACAGACCCTACCATCAAAGGAAGATGGATTGTGCTAATAGAATGATGCTCATTATTATCATATGCCTTTATGGTAATGATATTTTCTTCTGATGCTATTATTGGATACATAAGATGTTTTATTAATCTCAATGTACATAGATTAAGGGTCAAACCATCATTTATAAAAACCCTATTTACCTTGTGCCTAGAAATAGTAACCTCTATATACAATGGGAGGTTATGGTCTGAACCTAAAGGAGAAACATATGAATGATCAAATGTTATTTGATTATTTTTTTCCAAAGAACCTATTAACACTTTAAAATTTGTAGGATTAATGTTTTGAGGGACATTGGACTCCTAGAGAAATTTATACAAAATATATTTATACATAGGGGAGATATTGAGAAGGTCTAAAATTGAGATATTAGATATGTTTTCTCAAAATGGTCAATAATGTTATATTCAACATTAGAGGGAGATGCACTCAATAGGGTAACATTTGTGCATCTTGTGGTGATGACACATTCATATTTTGGTGAAGTAATAACATTAACATGTCTATGCACCATATCAACACTATTGATTATAGAAGCAAGTGGATGAATAACTTCATTAACATTACTTGATCCTGGTTAATCTCATTTTTTCTTACCTTTACCTTGCTCATGATTAGGAAATTGGTCTTGGTATATTCCTAATTTCTAGTTGTTAGATTATTTAGATGATAGGTTTTTAACTGCTATGTCACCTCTATCAATGAGGTCTTGAACATAGTGTTTTAAGCACATACATAATTTTTTTGAATGCCCTCTAATCCAATGGTATTCACAGTAGTCATCCTCTTTATACCAATCAATTTTGGGAACATTTTATTCAAAGGGTTTTATATTTGGCCATATAATCATGTTTACATGAGCCAACTTTCAAAAAGAAATCTCATGTCACCCAATTGAGTGAACTTATGTTTAGGTATGTACTATTGTGAGTTAATTGGTTATACATTAATGTCTGTGGGTTCTAAATCTATTTTACATCAGTTACACCATCTCCAATAAGATTTTTATTTTTGGCAAAGAATTTTGGTTTGTCTATTAATTTTGAGGAATTGTTATTATCTAGTTTAAGGATTTTTATTACACCTCTATTAATCAAAGTTATTTCCACTTGAATTCCATTTTCAATAATCTCATCAAAATATCTTGGGAAAAGAAGTAACAAGTGATGTCCAAAATTTGAGTTTAAGATTTTCATAAAAATGTCCACTAGCTCTGTTTCTAGAAATGACCATGTAAAATGACTCGCCATTGCTCATCATCTTTTTAATAAGGAAATTTTTTTGTCATTTCATTGTTTGGTGTTGTGAAAATCTATAGTGGTCACTTTTTTTCAAATATTGTAAGAGAAGTGTCACATAAAATTTTCAGTCAAGTCTTCAAAAGTGAAGATAAATCCTTTCAGAAGTCATGAGAACCATTCAAGGGCTTGGCTGCTGAGACTTATTGGAAATAAATTCAAAATTAATTAGTTACTATAAGCAATTTCTTCAAGCCATTTAAATGTTCCCTAGGATCTCCTTTACCTTTATACTTATCAAATTTTAGGAGTTCAAAGTATTTGGGAAAAGGTGTAGTCATTTTACTCACATCATATAGATATGAGAAAATTTCCTTGAATTTAATTTTTTTTGCCTATTGTAAGAGCCATATTGTAAGTATTGAACTTTATCCTTTATATTTTGAAAAATTTTCATGATAAAAAGGGATAGTTGTTCCATTTGACTTAATGAATTAGGTGGTTGACTTGTGAATTGACTTGTGTTTTGAGGAGTTTGATTATTGAAGTTGATGTTTGGAGGAAGTGAAAAGGTAATGGGATTATAACCAAGGTTTTGATTTGTATTGAAACCAAAACTCATTTGATTCGAATTTGGGTTAAAACCAAAATTGGTTTGATTTGGGTTTTGATTAAAACCAAGGTTGGGGTTTTGTGTAAAGTTTGAACTTGTTTGATTTGGATTTGGGTTGAAGTTTGAATTGTTTGATGTGTTAGTGTTGAAGTTCATGGGATTAGGATTAGCATTTTGACCAAAAATTATTTGGTTAAACAAACTTTAATTATTTTGTTGAGGAAGCATGTTGGAGTTTTAATTAAACTGATTAAAACCTAGGTTTGAGTTAGTTTGGTTTTGGTTTTGGATTGGGTTATTTTGGTTTTGGTTAAAGTTTAAACTATAATTTTTGTTGGGACTATTGATGTTAAGGTTGGCATTAGATTGTGTTTGGTTTTGGTTTGAGTTGGTGTTGGGATTTTGTGTATAATTAAATGAAAGATTTAGGTTAGAGATAAATTGATTTGGAATTACATTGGTATTTTGATTGGATGGAACCAATCTAAATAATAACTAGTTTGGTACACTATGATTTAAATTTAGATTATTGAATGTGCATGAAACATCATTCAAACTAGGATTTGATGATTGATTGGGCAAACTAGGATAGGTATTAAATAATTGATTTGGATTGGATATGATTAATGTGATTTTAAAGTTTTGATTAGGATTGATTAATGATTTTTAATGAAGATTAGAACTTAGATTAATTTAATTATAAAATTGATAATTTGGGTGCATACTCAAATTTTATGTAATTAAATTTTGATCATTTAAACTTGAATTAGTGGGAGGCCCATATTCAATTTTTGATGGTTTTGTTGCATGATGGGTAAACTTGAAGTAGGATTCAAATTTTGATTGGTGGGATGCATGATTATGAGTTTGAGGATATATTCAAACTTGAATTGTTTGGATGGAATTATGAAGGTAAATTCATATTTACATTCATATTGGTATTAACAAATGGATTATTTGTTTGATGAGATTGAAAGTTCATAATATCTTGATTTCCTTAAGTTTCATGGATTTCTATGGAAAAACCATGGCTAGTTTAGGATGACTCCTCACGTGAAACTATTTTTCCTTTATATCAAGAAACTTGGGGATGAGGTTATGAGTAAGGAATGAAAGCATTGATACCCTCTAGAGAACCTTGGGAGATTTTTTGATTGTGATTAGAATAAGAAATACCCTTTTTTGTAATTAGATATTGTAAATTATATACATCAAAATTGGATGGGAACTTTTCTCCAAATCCCAATACTTGAAGCAATACTTCATTTTTTTTGACATGATATAATAATCTAAGGAAGGTGGAGTTTGGATAGCTTTTGGGCTACCCTGATCTTGGTAAGCACCTCCTTTGTCATCTTCATGCTTGGTTATTTCATGTATCTCTACATGATGCTCTTAACAAGGGAATTGAAAGGGGTCATTTCCAAAAGGCTCTTACCTTGCATTGGGAATATTTAACATGGACATTTTTTGAGTAATAGGCATGATTAAGAAAAGGAAAAAAATATAAAAGAGAAAGGATGTTATAAATTAACAATACTAACCAAAAATTTGACTGAAAAACTTGAATTCTTAAACCAACTATTTTAAGTTTTTGAAATGAAGACTTAATTTCAGGTTGTGATTTAAACTTAAAAGAACTAGTTTTCAAACAAGTATTTTTGACATGCAGTAGACACAAGGAAATAATAAAAAAAATTATATTCTAAATAGTAAATAAATTGCACATAAAAGGTGAAAAATTAGGATGAAGGTTGTGAGTAATTATTGGGTCTTCTAATGTCACTAACTCTTCCATACTCTCAGCTATGACTTAATATTTCAAATCACTAATCATGGAGGATCCTACTATTCCCATGGCCCACTGAGTTTGGTTTTAAGGGTGTGTGGAAGTTATATTCTCAATGATAACCATTAACTAATGCACCAAAGTCAAAAAATAAAATATTTTATCCCTGGCTTAACATTTAAACAAGCTTATCTAGGGGAAAACCATAGAAAAAATAGATAAAGTGGATGCATACTATTGGTTCTTGTCCCAAAGTACCCAACATAGTTGTAGGGGTCTCAATATGTTAAAAATTTAATCTATCATATTTTAAGGTAGCTATTTAAACCTTAGGTATTGGATCATGAAATCCCTTCACATCATAGTGTGCTTAAAACACATAATTGCTTAGGAAATTAAAATTACTAGATCTTGATTTATATACCCACCAATAAATAGGATTTGGTATACTGTATGGTGGTGAAATCCATAGTCAATAGAGTCCCTAAAATGAAAATAAAAAATAAATATTCATTTTTGATTTTTGAGTATCATCACCAATGTGATGTCAAGGAAAGAGCATACATGGGCACTACTTGGGTAACACAAATAATTATGGAAATGCTTTTGATTCTTGAGTATCATCATCAATGTGATGCTAAGGGAAGAACATACATAATTTCCATAATCAAAAACAAAATGATGAAATGAAATGTGATGTAATTACTAAAAATGAAACTTTGAAAACAAGATTGAAACCATTAGTAAGAAAGAAATTTGATTTTTGTTTATCCTTTTTGCTGATTATCTTTGACAAGCATGCTAAAAACAAGTTTTTAAAATGTTTACTTAGGCTTGGAGAAAGGAAAAATGCAATAGAATGAATAAAAAATATGGAAACAAAGTAAAAAATACATATCTATTCCAAAATCATAGTTACGTATAAAGACAAAAAAATAAGATTGTCATAAAATCAACACAAGAAAAAGACAAAATAAAAAAGGATAAAATAAATATACCCATGCCTATAAAGTGATTTCATTGCCCAAAAATATGATTTCACTTCACAGAGAGATGAATTCACTATTAGAAATGATGAATTCACTATTGAGAATGATAATTTCACTATAAAAAAAGATGATTTCACTATTGAAAAGGATGATTTTGCTACTAGGAAGGATGATTTTACTACTCAAAATGATGATTTCACTATTTCATAATGAATTAATTGTTGACCCTACAAACAAAATAGAAAACATAGGAAGGGACTAATAGAATAATTTTTCTATGTAGTTAAACAAATTCACTGTTAAGGTCTACAATTTTGCTATTTATGCTCCCGAATTTGCTATTATGTAGTAGGCTTACACATCTAAAAAAAAAAAAAACTTGATAAAAACCTATAGCTTATACTAGCACTAAAAAAGACAATATTAAATAATATGAATACATATACAAAAAAATTAAATGAAGAATGCTTTCTAAATGCAAATATGATGATCAAAAGATGAAAAAGATGAGGGAGTATCCCGCTAGGCATGCCAGAAATATGTGAACTAAATTTAGAAGTGATAAGAAAATGAGCTAATCTTAATCTAAGATAAATTAAACCTAATATCGAGTAACAAATAAAGAAAATAAAAAAACATGAACTTTATGCTTCAAATGTGCAATCTTTCTCCATTACGATGTAAACTTGATTTGCTTTTTGAAAATGTGGTGTTCACTCTTCTAATGCAAAGGAGAATGGGAAGCATTTTGGTGAAAAATACATTTTGTATGCTTTGATTTACTTTTATTTGATTGTGAATATAATTTTTTTAGCATAATTTTGGATTCTTTAGGATTCAATTTTAGGACCTCTTGAAAATGATGGTTTTCTAGTTTATTTATAGATTTTTGCAATAGTGGAGGATTATTTATATTTATTAAACGATCAAAATAGTCAATGATAGATAATGAGTCCTCACCCATGAGGATGAAAACCATTTCAAATGGTTGAGAGAAGCATGGGATTGGTTAGCCAAGTCAACAAAAATGAGTTAAACTTGCTGACAACTAAGGGGACGAGTCATAAGAGGTTGAGATAGTTGCGAGTTTGGTTGGGATGAGGGATAAAAGAGTGGAAGATGTTTTGATGAGGTGTAAAATCTAGATTTTATATTTAAAATAAAGATTTAAAGTGTGCATAGTCAATTATTTTGACTTATTCAATTATTTGAATTTAGAGGGAGATGTGATGTATTATTTGAAGAATAATTAATAATATGTTTAGGTGCATTTAGACACTAAATGAAATTTAGGTGTCTACATTTTAAATCCAATTTGAATAAGTGGGTGTTGTATCTTATAGTTCAAAATTATTAATCTAGGTAAGCAATGAGAGAGTTATCCATGACTATGTTACAAAGGTAATGATTCTATCAGGTATGTAAAAGTTGCTCCCATAGATTTGTACAAATTTATAAATCTCTCCTTATCTCTTTAGGTTAAATTCATATTAAATGCTTATAATTGTTTGAGGTAATAACCATTGACATGGGTAAAGTTGGTAGGGACATTTTGATTAACTAAATTTTACTAATACCAACTCATGGTGGTCACTTTATTCCCTATTTCATCCAAATATAAAAAATGAAGAAAAAAGAAAAAGGCATAATCCAAAAGTCCAAAAGAAAATCAAAGTAGATTAAAAGACTACATGATGAAATAAGATCAATGTATCATACGTAATGAGAAAATATGGAAGAAGAGAGAAAAGGTGATCAAAAGTATCTCTATCAGGGATATGGATGCCTAGCTAGAAATAGAGTAATGCCTAAGCTCTCCTAATTTCTATGCACTTAATACGCAATCAGAATAAAACCTATAGCTCACCCCATGTCTTTACCTTAAACCCTTTGACAGGGAATAAAGAATATCACTTTACCATACATAGGTCCAAGGTATGAGTGAAGTTAGTATGTTACATGGAATTATTAAGAGACTCTTTTATGTTTCTAATTTAATCATTTTTTTGGTATGGTTCATGTTTAATATTAGGACTGCAAAACCCAAGATTCTAGATTTTTAGAACTCAAGAGTATTCACCCTTGTGAGTCACCATTTTTTGTAATAAGGGACCCATTTTTTGAATGAATATTGGAAGGCTTATTCATCATTTAATCTATGTATGTATATCTATAGAAGTTGAACATTTTTTAGCATTAAAACACACTTTGGATGTACCTGATCTCCCATTACACCCTTATTTTCATTAGAATAACTTATTGGGACTAATATATTAATGGAAAATTTGGAAGTTTGCTATGCATGATAGGTATTTGAGTTTACTTATTCAACTTATTTCATTGAGAGTTACTTATTTGAGTTCTTTTATTTGGAGTTATTTATTCAGATTTATTTTATTTGACATTACAAACACTTTGGTCTTCGGTAAATTTTTAGTTAGAAACTATTTAGTCGAGAACTTTATTTTGAATTTTATTCCAATCAGGACCTTTTCATTCAAAAACTTTCCTTTGGATCATTTTGTTTGGAACCTTTCTTTGTGACAACTTTACTTGGGAAATTTTGGTCTTTGGGAAATTTCTCTTTAGTAAATTTCATTCTTAAGGTTTTGTCTAGAACTTTCTCCTTAAAAACATCTTATCAAATTAAAATCTCCTTGAAGAACATTAGGTTTTGGTCAAGACCTTTCTCTTTGATGGATTTCATTCATAAGGTTTTAATTGATAACTTTATCTTTGGTGACTTTCTTGACAAATCTTCTGAAACAAATATCTCTAAAGAACATTTTAGTCTTCGGGGTCTTTCATTCGTAACCCTAGGCTCACCATATCATATCATTTAGCCTAAATGTAAAGGTAAACCCACTGACTAAACCATATAGTGACAAGTGTCAAAATATTAAGTAACATCATGGCACCTCAAATGAGTAAGCATCCTATGTGGCATGTTTACTAGGCCTAGGTGGTCAAGTTTGAATTGAATAAAGGTGATGAGATTGTAGATATTGGTGATTAATAATGCATGAATTGGAATGAATGTCAAAATATATAACATTGATCCACTAATCAAGATGACATCATTTGATTGTCATTGATCTCGAGTTCACATAACGTTCTATGATTTCAAAAGCCTTAGATGCATCTAAAACAATATCTAATTTGTGTAATAGAGTTCCAAGCCACCATTTTTAAGAGCTCAAATCACACTAACATTAAGAACTAGTAATGACAGCTTCATCTAGGGCATACAAGGGAGCTTCAACACCATCTAGGTTATCCATTAAGGTTTTAACTAATTACCTAGATATAGTTTTTACTAGAATAGTGTTTGACGGTCGCCACACCAATTACTCAGCTCTATGGGATGTTATAGAGAACATTGAACCATTCACATGTGAGGAAGATGTCTCTATAGAAGAAAAATAGATTATAACTAACTTACTGCACCTCAAACACCAAACACTCCACTATGCATCTTCTAATCCAGAAGTTATGCCATGCATCAACTTATTATGAGACCTGTTCTTCGAAGGGAGAATTATAGATGATGGTTATCTACATTATGTAAACAACCACATTTTTATTGAATATATATTAGGTGACACATTCATGAGGTATTTATTCTTACCCATTTTAGATGCTATAGTTGATTTGCACAATGTGGTTACTTGGAAGAAAAATAATAATGTGGAACAAGTAGTAAGGAAGTGGCTTTTTTTGGAGGAGACATTCACACTCAAGGAAACAACCAATAACCATGTGCCCATCACCTAGTTTTGAATGGGAGTTTGTATTGGCATGGAATTTTTAAATCAATTGTTTGGCCACTTCATAATTCATTTATTTCATTTGAAATGGGTTTCATTACTTGACCTGATCATAAATTTAGAGTGCACCTATGTATTATGGGAGGTTATCAATGCCCACATATAAGAACATATAGTATAAAAAGATAAGAGTCCCCAAGGTGGTAACTTCTACATGATGTCATACCTTTTTGATGTAGTCATGGGGACTATTTATAGACATTATGGGGATTTATGGAATCCCAACCCCAATCACATATATAATAAAATCTATGATTTCTACTCTTTTGTTTACATTTATGCATATGTGAAGAACATTTATAGAATTGCATAGGATATGTATCCTCAAGTTTGGATGGAACTTCATGTCTAGCCTCTAGTAAGGGTATCCAAGATCATCACCAATATGATCATATCTTTAGGTGATTATTGGATATACCTAGACTATATAGTTATCATGGTTGTTGGACATAAGTTTGAACCTCTTCATTTCCCCAAATTTATCCCAGACAAAGTTGTTGAGAAGGAAATTGCTTTCTAATTATGGAATAGGATAGATGAGGACCTAAAAAAGATAAATAAGAGTAATTTCCATGGATCCTATTTCATAATTGGGAGGATGAAATACACATATAAAAGACATTTAAAAGAGGTTGGTAATGCAAGGAAGGCTTATGCCTTGGCTACTTAGCCCCATAGGAATTGGGACCCCCACGTGAGAGTGTAACAAAAGGTTCATAATATGGGCATCCTTTACAAGCATGAACCTTTTGATCATGACTTATTGTTAATCAATGCAAAATATGATAACGAAGTCAAAGAAAGGGCTAAGATTACTGGCCTGAGTGAAGACTTGATGAGGGTAATACAAGTATATCCCTCCCTTACACTTGGGAATGCCAAATTTAGGATTATACCACTAGGGGGATGGAAATCATATAATTTTTGGAGTGGTAGACCTTTCCAACATCTATAAGACCAAAGTCAAGACCCCCAACATCTACCCACTATTATGATAACTCCACAAAAAGAGAAAGAGTATGTGGTAGGGGAAACATCAACTATTGATGTGCAAGAAGAAGAACAAAATATTCAATATCAAATATCTACTATCAAATTGAGGAAGGTCAAAAAAGAACTAGCAAAAGAGTCAATTCAGATGAAATCCAACACTTTGGGGATGGAAGAGGGAATCATAAGCCTGAACTCCTTTGATGAGGAAGATATTTCAACTACTATGGTGGCTTATCAAACCATAACTTCAAGTATGACTCTTCCCCTTACTACCTAATAAGTAACTACTCCTTAGGATAAGAGGACAAAAATTTGTTATCAAAGAAATTCTAGGGCAGAGAGGCCACATACTCCATCTATAAAGGTAAAAAATAGACAGACACAACCTTCAATTTAAGGTGATCCAAGCCATGAGGTAAAATAAGAGGATATAAAACAAGATAAGGTAATAATATTGTAAGGTGTAATCATATAAAATGTGAAATTAGATGACTTAAGCATGGCTAATAACACCCAACCTATAGGTTCTCTTTCTTACTCACTCAACCCTTCTCAGCCAGACTTTCACTAATTCCCAGTCACCCATAGCTTCTTAGAGTTAGCTTTTTGAGACCCAAGAAACCCTCTTGGACATAGATCCATCCCCCCAAATTTCATCCTCCTAGGACAATAGCTCCCAATTTGGATAAGAGCACTAGAATTTAGGGGTGTCTTATTTCCAACATTATTGTCAAAGTTCATTTTTACCTCTAACAGTCATATTTTCCCAAATGCTTATCTTTTTCCATATCATCCTAATACAAGTTCATTTAACCCACAATCATTAATTACCCTATAAAAGGCCATTAAAAGTACATTTAGAAGGGTTGGCATTCATTCATAAGAAAGAATACAAGTAAGTACACAAGCACTCTTCCCTATTCTTTGCATACAACCTTCCAAAACCAATTCAAGCCTATTCAAGCACTCATACCAGTCCCTAGTCATCCAAAGTGCATTCCAGTTTCACATTATAGTTGCATACATCACATAATTTCACCAAGCACTTCAAATGGGAGAACTATATTAGCTTGATCCCTCTTTGGAGTATTCGTATGTAGGTAGTGTGCCCACATATGAAGTGTGAAGTGCATCCAATGTATCCTTTACACACTAACCCCTTCTCACTTTAAAAAGTTTTATACTTAATTTCAAGTACCCGGAGCTCCTAAGGGTTTTGAAGATTGAATAAGACATACAGTGAGCTCTGCATAGACCCATGCTTCAATATTTCACTACCAGGGTGTCACAGGCTTATCAAATAGAACCTATAAAAGCTGAGTACTAGGAGAAATCTTCCTTATTATATATATAAAGACTTCCAAAACCAATTAAAACCTATTCAAGCACTCATACTAGTCTCTAATAATCTAAGGTGCATTCTAATTTCACATTATAGTTTCATACATCACACAATTACATCAAGCACTTCAAATGGGATAACTAAATTATATTGATCACTCTTGGAAGTATTGGAATGTAGTTAGCGTGCCCACACATGGGGTGTGAAGTGCATCCAACGTATCCTTTAAACACTAACTCCTTATCTCTTTCCCAAGTTTGCTACTCAAGTTTAAGTACTAGGAGCTCCTAAGGGTTTTGAAGATTGAATCAGACACATAGTGAGCTCTGCATAGACCCAAGTTTAAATATTTCATTACCATGGTGTCACAGGCCTACTAAATAGAACCTAGAAAATCCAGTCCAACAAGACAATAGTACCAAAAGTGGACAACAGAGCTAAAAGTGGACAACAATGCTAAAAAGTGGACTACAGTACCAAGTAGTAGGTAGTCTTGAATTTTGCACTCCTATGAAATCAAAAAATAGAGTTATGGGTCCTATTTATGATAGTCTACCATCCCTACATAGCAATTTACAAATCCTTCATCATTTGTTTTAGCCTAGAATAAGCTAAGTTTAATTTATTCACACTTCTTACTATTTTTAGAAAAGATAAAATACATATCTTTTAACACAAATTAGTCATCTAATTGAGACACATTAATTGCTGATTTAAATTTACTAAGACCTTTATTTTTATAGGAATTAAACATTTTAATTCCCAAAAAGAAAAAAACATTTGGTGAACCTGACTTACTTTAAATTTTTGCACAAAAATCCTAAAAACCCTAGGGCTAATTATTTCTAATTTTTTACAACATTTTCTTAATTTTTCATGAATTTAAAATTAGAAAACTATAAATTAATTGAAATATTTTTAATAAATTCATCCAAACCATAGTTTGCACATACTAGGGTCTTATTTGCATACAAACACTTTCAAACCACTAGGAAAAATATATTGCTAATTTTTGAAATATTTTTTGATTTTTTGTTATGGTGTGGAGCTAAAAGCTTCAACTATTTACAGACACAAGAAAGGATGCTGAAGAACTAGAGCCACCGGCATCGGCAATATGACCGATGTCGGTCAGATGTAGTGGAGAAGGAGACTGGTGACGGTAGGGAGTCGGCCGACGTCGGCAGCACCAGACCAGCAGGGACCGACGTCGGTCGCCTGTGTATTTTCAGAACTACTGTTGATGAATAGTCAGTTAAGCGAAGCAAGTGTTTGCATGACAAGTGACTAATTATAGTCACGAGCTGCGTGTCTAATTATTGTAACTTGAGTTCTATTTTTGTAAGCATGGGATCCTATTTAAAGACCCATAAGGCATGTATTGTAATTTTATTCTAAGGCAAGGAAAAGCATTGAAGCTAGCAAGGTCAAGGAGATCAGCTGAAGCATTCAAGGAGGGATAACAACTCAGGCTTTAGAGTTGTTGTGTTGAGCAAGAGAGAGAGGGAAGAAGGTCTTGAGGTGTGGCAAGCCTTTGAGGTGGAGGAAGAAGTGGCATCTTCCTTATTGTATTTTCTTCTAGTAATATTTAATACAAGAGTGTGTATTGTCTCTCAAATTCTTTGCTATCTCAAGTTTCTAGCTACTTTATCATTCAGGTATAATTTCATGTTTAATTGCATATAAGAAAGTAATTAATTGTGCTCTAATTGGTGGAGCTACAGATCCCCTGACAAGTGGTATTAGAGCTACGGTTTGCAGGAAGCAGGGTATTGTTTTAGATTACAGGTCATTCACAGGGTTTTTGATTGAGTGGGAGTTCAGCAATGGCAAAATAAAGTAGGCTACGAATGGAGAAGTTTAATGGAAAGAATTATCAACATTGGAGGATGCAGATTGAGGACTATCTATATTAGAAGGATGTGTACTTACCGTTGGGTGGGGTTGCATGCAAGCCCACAGATATGAAGGATGGAGAATGGAACGTTCTTGATCAGAAGGCTCTCGGTTCCATAAGGTTGAGCCTTGCATCATCTGTGATTTCTAGCTTATCACAGTGCAAGACAACAGAAGAGTTGATAAAGTCCTTGGCAAATTTATATGAAAAGCCCTCGGCTTTTAATAAGGTATATCTTATGAAGCAGCTATTTACTTTGCAAATGCAGGAAGGTGGATCGGTACATACTCATCTCAGTGATTTCCATGGTTTGGTAAACCAACTAGCTTCAGTCAATATTGTTTTTGATAATGAGGTAAAGGCTCTCTTGATTTTATGTTCTTTGCCTGAAAGTTGGGATGGTATGGTTATGGCAGTAAGTAATTCTGCATCTACTTCTAAAATTTTAAAAGTTGATGATGTTGTGAGTGTGAGCTTGAATGAAGAAATACGCAGGAGAAGCACAGGTGAATCATCAGGGAATGCTCTAAGTGCAAAAAGCAGGGAAAGGCAAAGGGAGAAGGTTAAGCAAGGGAAATCAAGATCGGGAAGGAGATCCGAGTCCAAAGGTATTACCTGCTGGTTTTGTGGAAAGAAAGGACATACAAAGGAGTGTTGGTTGAGAGATAAAGAGAATCAACATGCAGGTATGGAAGAAGCAAAGGATGCAAATATTGTGATGCAGGATGCTCTCATACTTTCTTCAGATAGTCAGGTAGGATCATGGATTTTAGATTCTGGTTCATCTTTTCATGCATCCCTAAACAGAGATTTGTTCTATGAGTATGAATAGGGAGATTTTGGAGTGCTCTATTTAGGGGATGGTACGCCTTGTCAGATAGTTGGCAAAGGGAAAGTGCAGCTGAGATTGCAGATTGACAACACATGGGTGTTGAAAGAGGTCATGCATGTTCCAATTCTGAAGCAGAGTCTGATTTCTATAGGAAGGTTGGGAGATGAGGGATGCACAATAACCCTCACAATGGATTCTTGGAAGGTTACCAAGGGAGCACTTGTTCTAGCAAGAGGTAAGAAAGTAGATACTCTTTATCTGTCTACTTGTATTACTGATTCTACTTTTGGTGTAGATTCAAAGATGTGGCCTAATAGGCTTGGTCACAAGAATAGGAAGGGAATGGAAGTTCTTGATTCAAAAGGTATGTGTTCAAATTTGGAAAGCACAGATACAGTTCATTACAGAAAGAGGAAATTTGATGCTTTTGATAGGAACAAAGAAGCCTTGGTGTTTATGGAGGAGATGAAGGATATAGATCAGTCACAGGGGCTGAATAAATCTGAGCAGGGTAACATGGATAGAGGTTTGATCCAAGAAGAGCTCATGGATGAAAATTTCATCACTTACAGGAACACACAAACACCGATGTCAGTAGCTTGGCACCGACGTCAGTCATCCAGATACCGACATCGGTCATGTGCAGACCAGTAGGGTCGGTAGGTTGGACTGGAGAAGTCCGATGTTGGTCATAAGGACCGACATCAACAGGAGGGACACCGGCGTCCTCCAGGGAAATGACGTCGGTAGTCAGGGTCAGTGCAGGGAACTGACATCGGTCGGGAGCAGACTGGGAGATGGCCTATATCGATCACTGAAACGGATGTTGGGTGAATTAATAAGTCTCAAACACCCATGTGGAGGTCAGGAAAGGTATGTGAACCTCATATTCATTGTTCACCTTCTTTATATTGCTTACTGATAGTCATGAACTAGGAGGATGGAAGAAGCAATGCAGGTAGAATCTAGAAACAGTGGGAGCTTGGCATGGATGAGGAGTGTGAGTCCTTGGAGAACCAAACAGGTATTTGTTGGTAGTGTTGTCAGCTGGAAGAAAGCACTAGATAGAGGGATGGATTCCCATTTTAGAGAAGAGAGTGGATGGACACATGAGACAGAAGGCTATGGTATATGGTCTTGATTATGCTACAGAACAATGGAGGTTTGACCATTGTATTTTATCTTTACCAGGTTGGATAATATTAGCTACATTATCTTGTTACTGTATTATGTTACTTGTTGCAGGGTTTCATGTACAGGGAGTTTTCTGAGCTAAGGGTAGAGTTGGTTCAGAAGTATGTCATGGAGAATTTGGAAGCAACAAAATTCTTGTGGCATAAGAGACAGGTATTACATCACAGGTTTGCATGGTGGTTGGTCTTCAAGAGTGACGTTGAAGAGGGATACAGAGCCTAAGGAAAAAAATAGATGGCATACAGGTATAGGTTGCAACTGTTTATCTCCAAGTGGGAGATTATTATGGTGTGGAGCTAAAAGCTTCAACTATTTGCAGACACAAGAAAGGATGCTGAAGAACCAGAGCCATCGGCATCGACAGTATGACCAATGTCGGTTAGATGCAGTGGAGAAGGAGACCTGCGATGGCAGAGAGTCGGCCGACATCGGCAGCACCAGACCAGCAGGGACTGGCGTCGGTCGCCTGTGTATTTTCAGAACTACTGTTGATGAATAGTCAGTTAAGCGAAGCAAGTGTTTGCATGACAAGTGACTAATTATAGTCACGAGCTGTGTGTCTTATTATTGTAACTTGAGTTCTATTTTTGTAAGCATGGGATCCTATTTAAAGACCCATAAGGCATGTATTGTAATTTTATTCTAAGGCAAGGAAAAGCATTGAAGCTAGCAAGGTCAAGGATATCTACAGGTGTAAGGTCAAGGAGATCAGCTGAAGCATTCAAGGAGGGATAACAACTCAGGCTTTAGAGTTGTTGTGTTGAGCAAGAGAGAGAGGGAAGAAGGTCTTGAGGTGTGGCAAGCCTTTGAGGTGGAGGAAGAAGTGGCATCTTCCTTATTGTATTTTCTTCTAGTAATATTTAATACAAGAGTGTGTATTGTCTCTCAAATTCTTTGTTGTCTCAAGTTTCTAGCTACTTTATCATTCTGGTATAATTCCGTGTTTAATTTCATATAAGAAAGTAATCAATTGTGCTCTAATTGGTAGAGCTATAGATCCCCTGACATTTTTCCTAAATTTTTCAAGAAAAAATATACAAATTTTGTCTTAATTTTTATCAAATTATTGCACTAATTTTGAAAAAAATCTTTCAAAACCCTAGTTGCATCAAATACATTCTTATTTATTTTTCAGTACTTCTCACATCATTTTTTGAATTTTTAGTTGCATATCAAACTCAGAAAATCAATTTCAAAATTAAAAATTCATAGTATTTTGCACACATATTTCTAATAATCCTTAGTTGCATATATTCGCTCATCTTTTGCTTTTCAAGGTATCACCTTACATTCATACAAATATTTCAAAAATGATGCTCATGTATTTACAAATTGTTCTTACATTTCTTGCAAATAATAAAGATTCCATATTCAGTCCTATCATGTACATGAATGATGAAGTTTATAATATGTTAGTACAAAGTTTCATTTTGTGCATTTCATGATTAATTTTCATACTAAGGGATGATATTACAACATTTATTGCTAAAATCACATGAGATTTCAATATGCCTTTTACATATTCTCTATATCTCATATGGAACAATTTTCAAGTTTATCATGCTAAACATGTTAGCAATATTATGTTACAAGTCAAATATCTTTATGAATTTAGGCACAAAATCATGTTCTTTATCCTTTAGTCTCTAGTTTACATATGGAAAAATCTCTAGATTCATTATGTTAAACACATTACAAATGTCATAATACATATCAAAGATATTTATGCATTCTTGCACAAATCCATGCTCTCAACCCTTTGCTTTATATCTTTCATATGGAAAATTTTTCAAGCTTATCATGATAAACACAAAAAAAATGTCATAGCACATGCCACAATTTCATATGCATACATGTAAAAATTCATGATTTTTATCCCTAGTTTGCTATCTTTCATGTGGAACGTTCTCTATAATCATATTGTTATATAATTTATAACTCCACATACATGCATTTTAGCCTACATGCATCGTTTTTACATAGATGTATATGCCTCTTTGGATACTCTTGTTTCAATGTCATATTTCATACAGAGGAAAGAAATATTTTCTCTTCCTCTCCCCCAAGAGGATGATATCTACTTTCCCTCTAACTAGGTCCATGCTATCACGCCTCCAAAAGGTGAGGTAGCCTCTACTATTTCTCCTAATGCATAAATTATGCCTATAACTTCTTTGAAACCTATTCAACATATGTGCTTACATGTTTAATTAGAAGCAATTAAGGTTTACAATTATGAGACTCTAAGGAATCAAGTCACCAGTATGACCAAGTTATTTTTAGAGTTACAAACGTAGAATCAACTATTAAATGAAAATATCAAAACATTATAAAATCATATTACAATACAAAATCTTCAAAGGAACCCTAATGTCAATCATGTATATGCACCTTCACCAAGTCAATTGGTTACAAGCAATGTTACATATCAAGACAAGAAATCAAAACATAGTAACTCTAAAACTAGTGATTCAAAAATCATTCAAAGATCAAATAAGAGTTCAAGTGAGGTACTAAGGGAAATGATTAACTCTAAGTCCATCAAACTACCTCCTCTACATCTAGTGAGAAGATCTAGATATTATTTTGCATATCATAGAATGCATGGGCATCACACAGATTCATTTTGGCATTGAAACAACATATACAATAGATAATTGATAATGAAGACTCTATATAAGGTAAATTAGTCAAGCAATCCATAGTGACATAGGAATACTTTCACAAAGGGTAAAATTCAAAAATAGTACAACTCAGAACAATAAAAGGATGAAAAAAAATTAGAGCAACAAATAGTACCACAATCATAGGTCAAGCATGAAAAATATGTAAATCTACCTCTCCAAAATGAGGCTCAACTTTCAAAGCATTATGGGTTTGGTCAAAAATATCTACAATAGTTTGATTTTCAAGGTCAAGGGTTGGACAAGCATGCTCAAGGAATCACCACTCCTATTCTAGTAGCTGTTAATGTTTGTCAACAAGGTTTAGGATTTATTGAACATCCTAAGGCAAATCATTCACAAACATAATTTATCAAAGGAAAAGATAAAGATAGAATACAAGTTATTATGATTTCCAAAATATCAATAATGTTGAATGGAACAATACAGGTTATTATGATTTCCAAAATATCAATAATGAATCCACATACTCAGAGTCATATTCACATCCATTCACTCATGATTCATAATCACACATGATTCCTTTATTTGATACAAGACACCATGACAGGGAGTCTCATCTGAGACTCATCAATTAGTATCATTTCTTCTCAGTCTTTCCTATACATAGCTTATTATAAAAATAAAAAAAACAACACAAAATTTCAAAATTCAAAAACATTCAAAAAAAATGTTAAAACACCAAAAATATTGTGATTGTATGGATCATCCATGTTTTAAATTTTTACTACTATGTTAGACTTACATTTGTTGTTCTATGTTATTATTTATTGATTATCTACATTACCATGCTTCACTTGATCTTTTTTGCATGTATTCAGTAAAATCCAAATACTTGATTTCTTCACTTTACCCATTGAGGGGGCATTCCTACTTCTATATTTGAGAAATACATCGATATATATACCCACTGGGGGCATATTATACATGACTACACCATCCAGGTTATGTCATTCCTACACTACACACTCTAAGTTATGATGATGATGTACATTACTTTATAGTTTACCTAGATTATTATATCGATATTTCACTGGTATCTAGAACTTGTGTATCTCTTAGCATATATCTAGTCTTATACTACAAATATTTTTTATATTTTCACATTTGCTTTGATTATTTTGATGTGCTTGTATCTTTCTAATTATTACATGATTTTTCTGATTACTTAGCATAGTTTGTGTGAGTGAATTTTCAATTCCAGCTTGTCTCTTGCTTGTGCCTTAGGACATTTTCCAATGCCCTTTGCTTCTATTCATGTGTGTGCCTTAGGACTCCTACCAATTACCTTTGTTTTTAATCTTCCATGTGTTTATGGCCCTTGTGCCAACTTTTCTTCTTCCACTTATATGTGTATGTGGCATTTGAACATGCCTTCCATGCTTGTCTTCTAGTTTGAGTGACATGCGTCCATGTCCCTTGTTTACATGGCCCCTTGGCCACTCTTGTATGCTTCTTGATTCATATGCTTTTTTATTCCTCACTATGTGTAATGTCATGATTCTAATCATGCATTTATTTTGCTTCTTGGATGTCATGATGGAAATCATGTTCTATCCCTCCATGGTTACTAACAAACTAACAACTAACAACTAATATGTAACATTACTAGTCTAGTTCAGTATCATGCACATGCTCTTACATTGTTATATCTATCTAGGCATACCCTAGTTGATCTAACAATCCATAAATTCATATATTTCTATATCTTCAAATATCTTATCAAATATTAAATGCTATGTCATATATCTATACAGTTTAACACACTTGCAAGACTCTTTTCTTCTAAGGGTAGTTAATACATGTTTATCATTAATACCATCAAAAGAGGGGGCATCAAATAAGGGATTTATCACAGAGATAAAACCTCCTAGAAATTGAAACAACAACATTCAATATAGTCAACATAGAATTGAGAGGTCAAATTAGTCAAATTAGAGCAAAAAAATAGGAATAATCTCATATTAGTAGTCAATTTTCACACTAGATAGTAGTGACAAAAATGGATAGTAGTGACAAAAATGGATAGTAGTGCCAAAAACAAGGGGTGTCCATAGTTTGGCACTCTTATTCAAGCAAAAAAACACTTGGGGTTTTTATAAATAGGCAAAAAGTTTAGTGTAGGGATAGTTTTTGCACTTCCAAATCCTGTAGATTTAGTAGTTTTAGCGTAGTTTTCTCAAATATAGGGGGTTATCATGCACGACATGATGGTTCTCACTTTTAGTTCAGATTGTATAGTGGGCATAAATTACAAATTAGAATCCATGTTCTAAACATTAGTGTTTGGGGGAAATGTACATGACACATTGATCATCTTTTGTTTCCTAGTTTAGTTTATTCTAGGTATTCTTAGCAGTTGCATGCCTTACTCCATCTATAAGTGGTTGGCATCACATTCAAGTTAAAATTTAATATAAGTTTAGATTTTTGAGTACTCAATTCCTGATTTGGCTTTAATATAAGTCTAGTACATCAATTTCAGAGTGGATTTCATATAATCCTAATCTCCATCTTTTGAAATGGCCAAGAGTGGCCTAGTTGCCAACACAAATTTAGCTATCCACACCAAAATGTCAGATTTTTAGCACATTCATGAGCTCCATGAGCCATCTCATATGGCATATATTATATAATGGTATCAATTCATAGCTTCACTTCATGGGGCAATGGTGGAGCCAAAGGTATAGCTAACATTTGTATTCTTGAGCCACCTATTCAGAAGGATTGGACACATAGTCTAGACATCGATTAACACACACATGATTCATTAACTTCACTTAACTAGTGATGATGGATCCAAAGGGATATAATATGCATTATTGAGACACATTTTGAAGAATTGATCACTTAGCTCCATTCATAATATTAATGTTGATCAAACATATACTCAGTATAATCCATCATCATAATAAGTTTTGTATTGGTTCATGTGCCTGATGAGGTGTATTCATTCCTTTTTATTCCTTTACTCAAATTTTGTACATTCTTATTTTAGACATAGAATAATCTAGTAAGAAATGATATACTTCATGTTTTTATTTGTATATTCACACATCATATCATACTCTCTCTACACACATCCAACATCACACAACTTCATGAGTTTTTCCCTTATAGATAAGTTTAGGTATGATTTCTATTTTTCCTTTATTCTAGTATTGTGCTTTGATACATCACTAGAATAAAGGGAGGGAAAATTTAATCATATAATATGAAAAATTATATGACTTAAGCATGGCTAATAACACCCAACCTATAGGTCATCTTTCTTGCTCACTCAACCCTTCTCGACTAGACTTTCACTTATTCTCAGTCACTCGTAGCTTCTTGGACTTAGTTTTTTGGGACCTAGACAACCTTCTCAGACCTAGATCCATCCCCCCAAGGCTCATCCTCCTAGGAAAATAACACCCAATTTGGACAAGAACACCAAAATTTAGGGGTGTCTTGTTTTTGGCATTGTTGTCCAAGTTCATTTTTACCTCTAACGATCAGATTTTCCTGAATCCTTATCTTTTTCCCTACGGACTAATACAAGTTAAATTAACCCATGATCATTAATTACCATATAAAATGCCATTAAAATTACATTTAGAATGGTTGACACTAATTCACATGAAATAATCAAGAATACAAGTAAGTACACTCAAGCACTCTTTCCTATTCTATACATATAGCCTTCCAAAACCAATTCAAACCTATTCAAGCACTCATACTAGTCTCTAATCATCCAAAGTGCATTCTAGTTTTGAATTATAGTTACATAAATCACATAATTTCACCAAGCACTTAAAATGAGAGAAATACATTAGATTGACCCCTCTTGGAAGTATTGGTATGTAGGCAACATGCCCACACACAAGATGTGAAGTGCATCTAGCGTACCCTTTACACACTAACCCCTTCTCTCTTTCCTAACTTTGCTACTCAAGTTCAAGTACCAAGAACTCCTAAGGGTTTTGAAGATTGAATTAGACACACAATGAGCTCCACATAGACCTAAGCTTAAATGTTTCATTATCAAGGTGTCACAGGCCTACCATATAGTTACCAAAAAAGTTAGACCACCAGGACAATAGTGCCATAAGTGGACAATAGAGCTGAAAGTTGACAATAGTACCAAAAAGTGGACTATAGTGTCAAGTAACAGGCTATCTTGAGTTTGGCACTCCTATCCAATATAGAAATCGAGTTATGGGTCTTGTTTATGACAGTCTACCATCCTTGTATAGAAATTTATAGATCCTATATGATCTGTTTTAGCCTAGAATAAGCTAAGTTTGATTTCTTCACACTTCTTACTATTTTTAGAAAATGTAAAACACATATCTTTTTACATAAATTAGTATTATAATTGAGACACATTAATTACTAATTTACATTTAATCAGAACTTTATTTATTTAGGAATTAAACATTCTAATTCCCCAAAAAAACATTTGGTGAACCCGACTTACTTCAAATTTTTGCACAAAAATCCTAGAAACCCTAGGGCTAATTATTTTTGATTTTTTGCAACATTTTCTTGATTTTTCCTAAATTTAAACATTAGAAAAATATAAATTAATTGAAATATTTTCAATAAATTCATCCAAACCCTAGTTTGCACATACTAAGTCCTATTTGCATACAAACACTTTCAAACCACTAGGAAAAATCTATTGCTAATTTTTGATTTTTTTTCCTAAAATTTTCAAGCAAAATTATACAAATTTTGTCTTAATTTTTTTTCAAATTATTACACTAATTTTGAAAAAAAAATTCAAAACCCTAGTTGCATCAAATACATTCTTAGTTAGTTTTCAGTACTTCTCAAATCATTTTTTAAATTTTTAGTTGCATATCAAACTCAAAAAATCAATTCAAAAATTTAAAAGATTAATATTTTGTACATGTATTTCTCAAAAATACTTAGTTGCTTATACTAGCTCCTCATTTTCTTTTCAAGGTATCACCTTACATTCATACGAATATTGCAAAAATGATGCTCATGTATTCACAAACTATTCTTACATTTCTTGCAAATAATAAAGATTCCACAATTGGTCTTATCATGTACATGAATGATGAAGTTTATCATATGTTAGTACAAAGTTTCATTTTTTGCATTTCATGCTTAATTTTCATACTAATTGATGATATTACAACATTTATTTCTAAAATCACACAAGATTTCAATATGCCTTTTGCATACTCTCTATCTCTCATATGGAATAATTTTCAAGTTTATCATGCTAAACATGTTAACAATATTATGTTACAAGTCAAAGCTCTATATGCATTTAGGCACAAAATCATGTTCTTTATCCTTTACTCTCCAGTTGACATATGGAAAAATCTCTAGATTCATTATGCTAAATACATTACAAATGTCATAATACATGTCAAAGATATTTATGCATTCTTGCACAAATCCATGCTCTCAACCCTTTTCTTTCTATCTTTCATATGGAAATTTTTTCAATCTTATCATGCTAAAAACATTCAAAATGTCATAGCATGTGTCATAATTTTGTATGCATACATGCACAAATTCATGCTTTCTATCCCTAGTTTGTTATCTTTCATGTGGAATGTTCTCTATAATCATATTGCTATACAATTTATAACTCTACTTACATGCATTTTAGCCTACGTGCATCATTTATACCTAGATGTATATGCCTCTTTGACTACTTTTGTTTTAATTCCATATTTCATATAGAGGAAATAAATATTTTCTCTTTGTCTCCCTCAAGAGGGTGATAACTACTTTCTCTCTAACCGGGTCCATGCTATCACCCCTACAGAAGGAGAGGTAGCCTCTACTATTTCTCCTAATTCATACATTCTACCTATAGCTTCTTCAAACTCTCTTCAACATATGTGCTTACATGTTTAATTAGAAGCAATTAAGGTTTGCACTTATGAGACTCTAAGGAATCAAATCACCAGTAAGACCAAGTTATTTTTAGAGTTACAAACATAGAATCAACTATTACATGAAAAGATCAAAACATTAGAAAATCATATTACAATACAAAAGCTTCAAAGGAACCCTAATGTCAATCATGTATATGCACCTTCACTAAGTCAATTATTTATAAGCAATGTTACATATCAAGACAAGAAATCATAACAAAGTAACTCTACAACTAGTGATTCAAAAATCATTCAAAGATCAAATAAGAGTTCAAGTGAGGTACTAAGGGAAATGATTAACTCTAAGTCCATCAAACTACCTCTTCTACATCTAGTGAGAAGATCTAGATATTACTGTGTATATCATAGAATGCATGGGCATCACACGCATTCAAGTTTGGCATTGACACAAAATATACAATAGATAATTGCTAATGAGGACTCTATACAAGGTAAATCAATCAATCAATCCACAGTGACATAGAAATACATTTACAAAGGGTCAAATTTGGAAATAGTACATAAGTGGTTACCAAAGCATAACTCATAACAACAAAAGGATCAAAAATCAAAATCAGATCAACAAATAGTACCACAAACATAGGTCGAGCATGAAAAATATGTAAATCTACCTCTCCAAAATGAGGCTCAACTTTCAAAGTAGTATGGGTTTGGTAAAAAATATCTACAATAGTTTGATTTTCAAGGTCAAGGGTTGGAAAAACATGCTCAAGCCATTAGTACTCCTATTCTAGTAGATGATAATGTTTGTTACCAAGGTTTAGGATTTATTGAACATCTTAAGGCAAATTATTCACAAACATAATTTATCAAAGGAAAAGATCAAGATACAACAAGAGTCAACACTACCATTCCATTATTTCAAAATAAAGATTATAATGCTGAATGGAACAATATAGGTTATTATGATTTCCAAAATATCAATAATGAATCCACATACTCAGAGTCATATTCGCATCCATTGACTGATGCTTCACAATCACGCATGATTCTTTTAATTGATACAAGACACCATGACAAGGAGTCTCATTTGAGACTCATTAGTTAGTATCATTTTTTATCAGTCTTTCTTGTACATAGATTATTATAAAAATACAAAAATAACATAAAATGTCAAAATTCAAAAGCATTAAAAAAAAATGTCAAAACAAAAAAAATATTGTGATTGTATGCATCATCCATGTTTTACATTTCTACTTCTATGTTAGACTTACATTTGCTATTCTATGCTATTGTTTGTCAATTATCTACATTAGCATACTTCAATTTATCTTCTTTGCATGTGTTCGGTAACATCCAGCTACTTGATTGCTTCACTTTACCCATTGAGGGGGCATTCCTACTTCTATATTTAAGACACACATAGATATACATACCCACTAGGGGAATCTTCTACATGACTACACCATCCAAGTTATGTCATTCCTATACTACACACTTTGATTTATCATAATGATGTACATTGATTTATAGCTTACATAGATTATTATATTGATATTTCACTAGTATCTAGCACTTTTGTATCTCTTAGCATATACGTAGTCTTGTACTACAACTATTTTGCATATTTTCACATTTGATTTGATTAGTGAGATGTGCTTGTATCTTTCCAATTATTACATGTTTTCTCTGATTTCTTAGCATATCTTATGTGAGTGCATTTTTAGTTCCATCTTGTCTCTTGCTTGTGCCTTAGGAAATTTGCGAATGTCCTTTACTTCTATTCATGTGTGTGCCTTAGGACACCTACCAATGTCCTTTGCTTTTAATCTTCTATGTGCTTGTGGCCCTTGTGCCAAATTTGTTTCTTCCACTTATATGTGTATGTGGTATTTGAACATGCCTTCCATGCTTTTCTTCCAGTTTGAGTGACATGTGTCTATGTCCCTTATTTGTATGGCCCCTTGGCCACTCTTGTATGCTTCTTACTTTGTATGTTTGTTTGCTTATTTTCTCCTCACTGTATACAATGCCATGATTCTAATCATGCATTTATCTTGCTTCTTAGATGTCATGATGGACATCATGATCCATCCCTCCATGGTTACTAACAAACTAACATCTAAAAAATAATATCTAACATTACCAGTCTAGTTTAGTATTATGCACATGTTCTTACATTGTTATATCTATCTAGGCATACCCCTATTGATCTAACAATCCATCAATTCAAATATTGCTATATCTTTAAATATATTATCAAATATTCAATGTTATATCATATATCTATATAGTTTAACACACTTGTAAGACTCTTTTATTGTAAGGGTAGTTATTGTAGGTTCATCATTAATACCATCAAAAGAGGGGGCATCAAACAAGGGATTTATCACAGAGATAAAACCTCTTAGCAATCAAAATAACAACATTTAGGATTTTTCACATTTTGTTTAACACATAGAATCCAAAAGTTAAATCATTCTAATTAGAGTAAAAAAATAGGAACAATCTCATATTAGTAGTCCATTTTCAGACTAGATAGTAGTGCTAGAAATGGATAGTAGTACAAAAAATAGGGGTTATCCATAGTTTGGAGCTCCTATCTAGGCAAAAAAACACTCAAGTTTTCTATACATAGGCAAAAATTTCAATGTAGGGACAATTTTTTCACTTCCAGATCCTTCAAATTCAGTAGTTTCAACACAATTTTCTTAAATATAGGGGGTTATCACATGCAGCATGATGGTTCTCACTTTTAGTTCAGATTAGGTAGTTGGCATAAATTCTAAATTAGAATCCATGTTCCATACATCAGTGTTTGGGGGCAATGTGCATGACACATTGATCTTCTTTTATTTCTGAGTTTAGTTTATTCTAGACATTCTCAACAGTTGCATGCCTTACTCCATCTACAGGTGGTTGAAATCACATTCAAGTTAAAATTTCATACATATTTATCTTTCCAAGTACCTAAGTTCTTGAGTTGGATTTCATATGAGCCTAATACATCAATTTCAGGGTGGCTTTCATATAAGCTTAATCTCCATCTTTTGAAATGGCCAAGAGTGGACTAGTTTCTAGCACACATTTATCTATCCTTGCCAATGTGTCATATTTCTAGTGCATTCATGGGCTCCATGAGCCATCTCAAATGAAATCTATTTTATACTGGTATCACTTCATAGCTTCACTTCATGGGGCAACAATGGAGCCAAAAGTGTAGCTAACCTTTGTATTCTTGAGCCAACTATTTATAGGGATTAGACACATAGTCCAAACATCGATTAACACATGCATGATTCATTAACTTCACTTAGTTGGTAATGATGGAGCCAATGGGCTAGACTTTGTATTATTGAGCCACATTCCAAGGAATTGAGTAATCAGCTCCATTTTCAATATTATTATTGATTTCACACATACTCAATTCAATCCAACATCACAATAGGTTTTGTATTAGTTCACATACTCGATGAGGTATATTTATTACTCTCTCTTCCTTTTTCAGATTTTGTATGTTTTTATTTTAGATATAGTGTAATCTAGTAAGAAATAATATACTTCATGTTTTTATTTATAGATTCACACATCACAATGTGCTCTCTCTACACACATCTAACATCACATAGTTTCATGAGCTTTTCCCTTATAGGTAAGTTTAGGTATGCTTTTTATTTTTGCTTTATCCTAGTATTTCACTTTGTTGAATCACTAGAATAAAGGTGGGGATATGCAATCATATAAATTGTAAAATTGGATGACTTATGCATGGCTAATAACACCTAACCTATAGGTCCTTTTTTTTTCTCACTCAACCCTTCTCGACTAGACTTTCACTAATTCCCAGTCACCCGTATCTTTTTAGTTTAGATTTTTGGGACCCAAACAACCCTCTCAAACCCAGATCCATCCCTCTAGGGCTCATCCTCCTAGGAAAATAGTGACCAATTTGGATAGGAGCACCAAAATTTAGGGGTGTCTTATTTTTAGTGCTATTTTCCAAGTTCACTTTTACCTCTAATGGTCAAATTTTCCTGAATCCTTATCTTTTTCCCTATTGGCCTAATACAAGTTCATTTAACCCATGATAATTAATTACCCTATAAAATGCCATTCAAAGACAATTTAGAAGGTTTGGCACTCATTCATAGGAAATAATTAATAATACAAAAAAGTACACTCAAGCACTCTTCCCTATTCTCTACATATAGCCTTTCAAAACCAATTCAAGCCTATTCAAGCACTCATACCAGTCCCTAGTCATCCAAAGTACATTATAATTTTGCATTATAGTTGCATACATCACATATTTTCACCAAGCACTTCAAATGGGATAACTACATTAGCTTGATCTCTCTTCAGAGTATTGGAATGTAGGCAGTGTGCCCACACACAGGGTGTGAATTATGTCCACTATATCCTTTACACACTAACCCCTTCTTTCTTTCCCAAGTTTGCTACTTAAGTTCAAGTACTGGGATCTCTTAAGGGTTTTGAAGATTGAATCAGACACACATCAAGCTCTACATATACCTAAGCTTAAATATTTAAATTGCGAAGGTGTCCTAGGCCTACCAAATAGAACCCAAAAAATTTAGACCACCAAGACAAAAACATCAAAAGTAGATGATAGAGCCAAAAGTGAACAACTATGCTGAAAAGTGGACTACAATGCCAAGTAGTAGGGTGTCCTAAGTTTGGCACTCCTATCCAATCTAGAAATGGATTTTTGGGTCTTATTTATGATAGTCTACCATCCCTATACAATAATTTTTAGATCTTGCATCATCCGTTTTGGCCAAGAATAAGCTAAGTTTGATTTATTCACACTTACTATTTTTAGAAAAGATAAAATACATATCTATTTACACAAATTAGTAGGCTAATTGAGACACATTAATTACTAATTTACATTTACTTAGAGCTTTATTTAATTAAAAAATAAACATTCTAATTCTCAAACAGAATAAAACATAAAGATTAAGAAAAACTGAACCCCTTAGTGGTGACCAATTATGTAAGGGTGCTCTATTTATTACTCCCCTAAGCCTTTCTTCTATTATGTCATTACCAATTGTTTCTTCTTTACCATTGCTAGTTTTATCTACTTTTACTCCTATGTCATCATCACCTATTGGGTCTATTTTCATTATGCCAACCACTACTACAAACACTTCTCCTTTATTATCCACCTATACTTCCACAACCACCATCCAACCCATCACCCAAGTGTTAGTTTATTTTACTCAACTGATTCACCACTACCCTCATTAGGAGAAGTACAGAGCATAGTAGTGGTATAAATAAAGAGAGCTCCCAAGAAGAAAATAATGTACATTTTTCATCCTATGCCACACCTAGGGAATGTAGACTAGTCTAAGATAATTTTTCCTTTAATGCCTGAGCCAACCTCTAAGCTTGATCCTGAAAAGGACACACAAATAGAGGCACAACCATTGGATCCTTCAAAATTGATTCTTCCATATTAGGCTAAGGAATTAGGAGCATCAGATTATAAGAGGCCAAAATTGAATATCATTGAGATACCTACTATGATATTTCTCTTTGAAAAATCAACTAGCTCAATACAAAGGGTAAGGAAGAGGAAGATAGAAGATACCAATGGGTCAGGCCTAATTCTAGAAGAAAGAGAAGAGACTTACTCTCTTTCAAAAAAATAAGATAGAAAGAAGGGTCAGTAACATTATATTGAGGAATTTAAGTCCTACATGAAGACCCATACAAGAGCAATTATTCTCATTCATTAGGGAACATAACAAGCAAGAGAAGAATTAGAACAAGAGCTAAAGACTCCTAGGGAATAGCAATAGGTAATTTGCATTCCCTCTAGGATAGAGCAATATGTACAAAGTGTGACATTAATATTATTTAAATTTTTTGATATAATTCATTATTTGAGAGTAAAATCGGCTCCACATGCAACCATAATAATAAAATTGTTTATAGTTCTCAAGGAAGATGAGAACAAATTGAATTTCTTGGTTTTGTATACTCTTAATAAAGGATTCAACCATTTAAATTTGATGATGACCTTGGAAACATATAATTCATTAAACCTAGATGTAATAAAGACTCAAGAATATCATGAATGGGTAAGTACTACTAATTATTTAGTTATTGAGATCACTAAATAAGAGAAGCATGCAATACAAATTTTGAATGAGCTAGAATTAAAATGAGAGAGAGATATTACTAGGAAGCTGGTAGCCCAAGATATTTTTAACCAAATGATACAAAAAGATTCAAATAATTTCAAGAAAAGTTTAAAAGAACTAAATTTTGAGGATATTAAAGTGAATTTGAGTTCAACAAGGAATAAGGTAACTAAAGTGGAAGTCTTTTGGGTAGGTTTTTGAGATACCAAAACTGATCATGAAAAGCTAGCAGAATAAGTAGATAGGGTAAATAGACCTCCTCTTCTTGATATGAACTTAGTATGGGCACAACATACCAAAGGATACAAATACTATCAAGATTTAGAGGTGAAAAATAAGGAAAATTCAACATTATTACTAGTTCATCATCTCAAACTCCACCTAATGTGCCAATTACAACACTACCATCAACTTCAGTCCCTCCCAACTCAAAAAGTGCATCAAATCTATCTCTCAGTTCATCTCCAATCATATATTTAGTTTAATCTAATAGTTCATACCTAATTATAACTTTATTTACCACATCTATTTCAACTACTAGTACAACTCTAGTCACCAACTTAGCTCTAGTTACAACATTAGTTCCAACCATAACCATTACAAGTGTCAAGCAGGAACCTAGTTAGCCTTAGCCAAAGGCTAATTTTATATGATTTTGCATGTAATGATTATTAAAATCTAGTTAATTATTGTTAAATACATTTTATAATTAAAAAATTTGTTTTTATAACATGCCCAAATTGGATATCTGATGTAATCTCTAAGTTATGACATGTAATTTTGTATCGAACTAGAACTTATGTTTTAGTTATCCTAATGTAATCCAAAGTTTTTCTATACTTGGAGGTTGAGTTGACCCATTCCTAAAGTAATTTAAATACATGTAAAACCCTCTTTAAAAGGTTTTAAGTTTTTTGATCAATATATAGGAAGAGATAAAGTGATTGATTATCATACAAATGTGTTTGTTCTTTCTTATTCCCTTTCTATGTTATTGAAATTTTAGTTTCTTTGTCTGTATCAGTTCAATAATTTTGAAGTGTGCTAATTATACAGATAAATATAGTTGTTTTAAGATACTAATATGTATCTTATATGTGAAACATCTATTGAGGATTGGTAAATTGCGTTGGTTTAAACAATCCATATAGATTGAGTTGACAATCTAAGGTGCATAGGATTATTTCCTTTGGTATAGTCATCTAGAAGTGTATTATAGCTACTCTAGACAACTTTCTAGTCTAATTTGTAACCTTTCAAATAAGGGTGTGAAAAAATAACCCTAATTAGATTAATTTTTAACTAATATCAATAAGGTTTCTATACTTTTTTTCCAAAACTGCCAACTGTGTTTGTTTATATAGTGTGTAATAACTACAAGCATCAAACACTAGTCTTAGAGATACATGTCTACCAAATAAATAATATTAGAAGTTACCTTTTAGGAACATAGAGACTTCTTTTATGATCTACCTTCCCTTCCCCTCTTTTGAGTTTCTTTGAAATCTACCCACCATAGATTAATTCTCCACCCATCTAATTCACTTAGTGTTTAATTTCTATTAGATCTCACACATCCATCCACAAACCTGGTTAAAGAACTTGCATGATAAAATTTATATTCCACCACCAAGTTGTATTAACCACATACCTATAACTCATGCCCCATAGTGTAACCTCATTCCATAGAGATCCTAACATTTTAGAGGCTACCTCATTCATTTTTCTAGGGTGTGCATAAAACCCACATCAATAGTCCCAATTTCCACATTGTGTATCATTTTGATCTTGAGTACTTTTTGAATCATTAGTCATAGATGCACTTTGTTCTGATTTATTATTTTGATATATAACATTACTTACCCCAAATTGACTTAGTGAAAATACATATATATGATTGACACTAGTTTACCTTGGGGACTTTTTACTTGTAATCTAAGTTTCCAATGTTGCAATATTTTCATGTAATAATTTATTCTAAGTTAGTAATTTTGAAATGAACCCACTCATACTAATAATTTGATCCTTTAGAGTCTCACAATTGAAAAACCTAGTTATTTTTTATTGAACATGTAGGTACACATCCTATAAGGAAGATGTGTGAATAGGCTAAGTATATGGATTAGTAATAATGTTATAGGCTATGTCATCACATGGAGTATTGATAACATGTGTATACACATAATATTTTCAAACTTTTATTGATTATTGATACTTTGTATCTTGAAAAAACCCATTGAGTCTCAATCTCTCTAAGTGCATCCCTTAAGGGGTGCACTGGGAAAGGGGTGAGTAGACCATTGGTGCTTTGCAGGATTTTTTTACCTTTTACCTCTTGTTATCTACACACTTGTCTCCTAAAACCATTATCCCTAAGCTTGGTCTTATTTTTTGTACCCTTTCCAATAATTTTTTACATTTTATTCTCTTATTCTTTACCTTCATCCCCTTTTCTTAGTCAACTATACTAGGTTGACTAGGTCAACCCTATATAGTTTCATGTGATTTTCACTTATGAACTAGTTTGGTCTTTGGCTGACCTAGCTCATGGCTTAGTGAATAATTATCCAAAATTGTGATAGGTCAACTAGGTCGACCTTGTTGGCCAAGATTTTTGGAAGGGTTAAGGGTAAAATCCACCTATATATACAAATTCATTTCCATCATTTATTATGAGAAGGAGAAGAAGTAAGAGCGAACAAAAATCTACTTATTAACCATTATACTTGAGAAGCAAAGCTTAGGGTTCTATACTCTCTTTGGAGATATGGATCTTGTCTTGTGGATAAGTATTTTGGATGCATTAATAGGTTGTGTAGCCTAGAACTGATTTGTCTTTTTTATCCTTACATACCACAACAAACTCTTGCAAAGCACCTTGGCCAAGGGAGAGATTGAGGATCAATGGGCTCATCTTCAAAGGCAACTATTCCTAACTTTGTTTTTATTTTGTAAGAGTAGATAGGTATTCATTTGTACTTATATTCTATGCATTAATATTTTATATACATTGACGTGAGTATATGTCTTCTATGCATGTTTAATTTTACTATTTATAACCCCGACTTTGTGCCACAAACTTTGATGAGCACTAGATTAGATTTACTTTACTTATTATTAGTTCAAGTGAAATATCAAAACTCAAGACCCACTTAGGGTTATTACATGATTATGTTAGATTAAAGGCTTTGGATCCCTCCCTAACATAGTGTATTATGGTAAGAGATCCACTAATCAGGTTTAGCAGAACCCCATATTGGTCATGTTCCTATTTAACAAATGTATCCCCAATCGAAAGTGTATGGTATGATATATATTCTTTGATTTAGGATTAATTTATCAACATGATGCATTTATGATTGTATACATTCTAGTGAACCCGATGTGAATCTAACACTTATAGGTTTTTATTCACTTCTTTCATCATTATATCATTTTATTTTTCATATGTTTGTGATGTTGGGTTGACTATATCAATAAAGTACTAACTTATGTGCACAAGTTTAACACACATTCATATAAAAATGATTCTGTTCTATTTGTGCAAATTTTATAGAATTCTAGTTTAGACTATTAGGTCAACCCAATTGACCTTGTACATTTTTAGACATCTAGTTTAGGTTATTAGGTTGACCTAGTTGACCTTGTACATTTTTAGGCATCTAGTTCAGCATACTAGGTTGACATAATCGACGTAATTAATAGAGTTTATAAAGTACAAATCAAGATTATTCAACAATAATCTCACTTCTCTACATCTTTCAACCCACCAAGGTTCCTTTCTATCCTTTGTAATTTATATCATTTGTTACAGTTCCATTTTTCATAGTTTGTAGTCTTTAAAAATACCTCTATATAGTCAACTAGGTTGACCATATCGACGTAGTTCTATATTTTATATTTAGTCTAGAAAGCTAGGTTGACCCTGTCGATGTAATTCATTTTTAGATATTTGCTTCCACAATATAGAGGTGACACCATTGACCCTATTCTATATTCTATACATATGTTGTCATCTAAATCGACACTATATTATGTTTCAAAGTTATAATTAACCATTATATGTTATTAATTATCTCACACTTCATTTCTTATTGCTTGTATGCTTATAATAGATCACATAGTCTAATCAGGTGGTTTTTAATATACTATTTAGTCTTACTATTTTCTCTTTTATGCACACACTACCAAATCACAAAATCTTAAAATTCATTTTAACAATTGTCTACCCAAGGCCTACCTACTTAGATTTCATCACTAATGGGGAAGCTGACTTGGTTTTTTGGCCAAGTATGAACATGTTAATGGTATATTTTGACTAAGCACCTGGCACCCTTATCACTATGGTGTGTGAAGTGAGGGGATAGGCCCCAATACCAAGCATTTACCATTTACAATATAGATCTCTTTCAACCCAAACATCCTAAGACCATCCTTAGATTGCTTTCTAGTTCCTTGTTTACATCCAAATTCTTATCACATTTAAAACTATACTCTATTAATCTAAAAACATTCATGTTGACCACTTAGTTATTTTTTAATTTCCAAGTTGATCGCTTGCTCTTTGCATAATTGTATGTTGTATTGTAAAAACTTACATTAACTAGTGTTGGTGTAAGGTTTTGTACTATGTGCCTCAATTGGATCAACCTCATTGGTCCAATTGATTGTGTGTTTTCTTTCATTTATTAATTTCCTAAGTACTTGAAATTTTTTTCTTATCTCAATACACATTCATTTTTGTTGACATAGTCTCTTATAGATTGTCTATTTTTCCCTATTTGTTGTGCTAGGTTGACCCAGTTGACCCTATACACTTTTTTAGCCTCTGCCTGCTATGTTAGGTCAACCCAATCAACTTTGTATAATTTTATATCATTTTTAATTTCCTTATTTTTCCATCTCTCTTAGCTTGTTTACTCCTTTTCATTCATCATGAAATTTATATTTGAAGACAATACTAAGTTGAATTCAATAAACACGATGAGTTTTACCAACCCTCATAGGGTCTCCCATAAGTAGAGTAGGGCTCCTCTCTTGGATAAGAGTAATGTTCAAATATATAATCATAAAATTAACTATGGGAGCCCTCCTCATTCCTCTTCACTTTTTAATACTCTCTTCTCACTTGACGATAAACCTAAATTAGAATATACCCCTGAAATGTTGTTCTTTATGTCTAAATTTCCTCAACATCAAGGAAAATATACATATACCATTTACCATATCATGATTAGTGGTCAAGTTTAGGATCCTCATTAAATTTTTCCCACATTCCCACAAGGATTTTTGGGTACTATTTTATTTTATTCTCAATGCCTTCCTTCTATTATGACCCCTTCTCATACCATGACCTCTTCTTCTTTAACTTATTATATCTTCATACCTAGTATATCCACTAACATGGTAGGTTATACATCTAGTGGACCTCTCTTAATATCCGTTCTTCTTAATCATTCCATTAATGCATCATTTTATACCCAAGATAATCATATTTCTAGTGCTTCCTCTTCTCATCCCTTCACTAGTCCATCTTTTACCACAAGAAAATTTTGCCACTAGTGCCTCACATTCTAATAGTTCTTCTCAAGCTCCTATCAACACCAATAATGGTACCCAAGCCACTACTTTCAGCACTAATACTTTAAGTAATGCTAATAATGCCAATCAAACCCACCAACTCTTGTTACAAACCCTTAATCAAATGAATACCTTTCAAGCTCATAACAAAAATAAATAATGAGAATAAAAAATCACCTTCTCCATCTTAAAAATCATCCTCAACCAATGTCTTAGGGCACACATAATGAAAATTTTCCCCCACCTCTTCAATATTCCCAAGGCAATCTGATCCCTTAACCTCCTTTGGTCAAAAAAACCATTAAGCATATTCAAAATGAGCCTCTTACCACTCAAATTAATAATATTTATATAGGAGGTATCACCCCTTCCATTTATTATAATGGATCAACTGATCCCACTCTTCATCTCAAAACATTTGGAAATCTTTATAAATATTGGGTTAAATTGAATACCTTTGCCACTATGAAGCTCTTAGCCAAAACCCTCACACGTGATGATTTAGATTGGGACAACTAACTTAAAACTCATTCTATTAATAGTTTGGAATATTTAGTAAATGCTCTAGTCCAAGAGTTCCAAACTAGTGATCTTCATATAAATACTTTGGCCCACTTCATAAATTATAAATAACTTGAAAATGAAATTTCCTAATATTTTATTAAAAGGCGGAAAACATTGTCCAATAAATATGAACATAACATGGCCGATGATAAAATTTTCCATCGCTTTAACAATGCTCTTGATATCAGGTCCACACTCTCTTTTCACATACTTTGGAGGAGGCTATTTACTAATGAAAACATCAAGATTACCTTATGCATCAATTTGAGCCACCCCAACCTTTTATGGGTCCTCGCATCTTACTCAAGAACAAAAACCATAATGATACCAATGATGGTGTCATGGATTATTATGATACAATTTACACTATTCAAGCTATTTTTCCTAACTAATCTTCAAAACCAACTCCCCCTTCTCAATAATACACCAATCCTCATTTATATTCACCTAATACTATCAATGTTCACAAACCCGTATCCTTAGCTAAATTACTAAAACATCTACCTAAGCCTCTACCATGAGAACTTGATCCCATTCATCTTATGAAATCTAGGTATGATCCTAATAAGTTTTGTTGGTTTCATACTAGTTAGGGTCATCATCATGAGATATGTAAGCAACTTCATAATTTAGCTATGGATTTTCTTCTTGGTCCTAATTTTGATCATGACTCTATCATTCAAAAACATCAACAAGCCCATGACATTGTTTTTAAGGCTCATGAAACACATACTAAATCTTAAGCCTTAATCAAGATAACGCTCATTTGGCTATCTATAAAGACCCTCTTCCTAATCATAAACCTAATCAAGATACCCAAGAGAAGCCCACCCCTTCCACCAATAATGTATAAAGTCTTGTTGACCCCACTTTTAAATATAATGTGGCTAATACGACTAATATGCAAAGGGTGGTTACTTTTATTGATCCTCAACCTATCTACACTCCTCCATTGTCTCACACATTTTGTGTTATCTAGGATTATAATCTAAATCACTTAAATGAGTTGGGGAAAGATGACCTTATAACATTTAAAGATGAACCAATTCTAACTCCTCCTTGGATAACACTTCCCATTCTATTTCTACCATCCTTCCATCTTATTTACCTAACACTAATGATAATCAAGATTTTATCAACACTTAATTTACCAACTCTAAACCTACACATGAACCAACTACTTAAACTTCTCAACATAATTTAAAACCTTGTTATAAACCTTCTTCTTATCAAGACAAATTCTAATGCACTTCAACTCCTCCTTCTGAGGACCTTATTAATCACTATGCACCTATTTATAACAACCTTCTTATGGGTTATTATGAGTGGGATCCCATCATGTAACTAGCTAATATACCATACCAAATTCAATTTATTGAGCTTATGAGGAACTCTATGCATCATATAAATCATCTTATAAAACTATTATTCAACATGAACATCCCTCATCCTCCCCTAATAGGATGTGAAGCAACTTTATCTGGATTTGAAGATAGCATATTACAATAATGTGAAGAGATGTCCATCCATGTTGATGAAAAAATAGAAATTTCTCTTTCTTTATAATTTCCCATTGCTTCTATGATTCTTGATGATATTCTACTTCATGCTAAAAATCCTCTTATATTCATTATTGTTGAAATAGGTGATATCCAAGTCAAGCATGTATTGATTGATGAGGGTTTTGGCACCTGTGTTGCCTCTAAAATCCTAAAATCCAAATTCACCACATGCTAACAATATCATTGAAGGCAAATTCCTCCTTTAGGTTATGTGTGTCTTCCCATTACCATTCCACCTATCACTATTCATCTGAAGGTGATGATATTTAACTTTCCTCTCTCTTATACCATTTTTTAGGAATTAAATGAATTAAAATTAGATTTAATTCACCATAAAATATTAATTTAAAACACATAAGCCAGATTTTAAATATGTAAAATCAGATTTCACTATGCACTACTTGCATCACGAAATCAATTCCTCAAATCACAGTAAATGAATGATTAACGGAGAAAAGTAAACACTAGAAATATAGACTAGCAAAAAAACACATGATATAAGCATACCATGGTTCACCCAATGTGGGATACATCCACCCAGAAAGTCCTCAATAAATTAACAACAAAGAACCTCTTACATAGATTGAAAAATCTCCTCAAGAATTCACACAAGAATTCTCTAAATTTTTGATCCAAATCTAAAATCTATCAACAATCATCCAAATATGCTATGCTACACTTGTACCTATATAATAACATACCAAAATATTATATACCACACCCTATAAATAAACATATCACTCTATAAAGTCACACCACACATGTATATAAACAAATGAGGAGAAAACCCACCAAAGAAGGAGAAATACATCATGCTTATCTAAGATGGGAATCATCCACAAGGAAACATCCATCCTCCACCCAGTCATGATTATCCAAAATAACACCTAAGGAGGAATACACCATCCTCATATCTCATCCACAAAAGGCTCTCATAACTTTCAAGAAGATAACAAATAAATCCACAAAACATGGAAGTCAATCCCACTTCCACAAAACATGGAAGTTAACATGGAAAGTAGATATCTAACAAATAATTCCATAAAAAAAAGAAGATATAGAAAATAGAAAAATATCTAAGAATATTACACTCACATGGAAGAAAGGCTCCTTAAAAGGTAGAGTGTGGAAAAATGTGCTCCCCACATTTGTGGAGCTCTCTAAGCCCCCAAAATGTTCCATCATGGTCATGTGATATCCCCAAAGGGATCCACACTAAATAATCTCCCACTTGGATACTATTTCTCCTAAACAAAATCTATCACTGCTCCATGACCACTAAGGCCAACCAAATTTAAAAATAATTTCAACTTGTCCAATGTGACCACCTTGGTCATCATATCTATAGGATTCTAGCTAGTATGAATCTTCTCCAGCTTCACCAAGTTCTCCTCCAAAGCTATCTTGATGAAGTGATATTGTAACTAAATGTGTTTTTTCTTTGATTAGAAATCAAAGTTATTTTTTAAATGAATAACACTATGAATATCACTGTGTAGTCTCCCAACTTCCTACTCATGCCCCAACTCTCAAAACAACTATCATAACTAAATAATCTCCTTGATATCCTCTATGGCAATAACATAATCTACCTTTATAGTTGACAAAGCCACAACCTTCTATATTATGGAAATTCAACTAACCACTGTATCTCTAACAATAAATATATAACTTACCATGCTTATCCTACTATCAATATCCCTTATCATAATCGAGTCCACATAACCATGCAAAGTGGTATCTAATTTGCCATAACATAATGCAACAATTATGGTTCCTCTCAAATACCAAAAAATCCATTTCACTATTTGTTAATGCTCATAACCTTGATCACTCATATACCTATTCACAACTTCCACTGCTTGGGTATTATCTAACCTAGTACAAACCATGGCATAAATTAAGTTATCAACTACCAATGAGTAAGCTACCTTGGACATCTTAAGATTTTCAACCTCCATCTTGGGACACTACTCCTTTGATAATCTAAATTGGTCGGCCAAAGGAGTACAAATGTTTAGCATCCAACATGCTAACCCTTTCCAAGACTTTCTTCACATACTTTGATTGGGATAAAATCAGATTCCTCTCCTTTCTATCACAAGTGATCCTCATACCATGAATTTGTTTCAATTCACCCAAATCCTTCATAGAAAAGGAGTCACTAAGTTGTTTCTTAAGTATATGAATATGTTATTTCCTACAACTAACATGTCATCCACATAAAAGCATAATATAGTAAAAGAACCATCATCAAAATGTTTTATGTACATGCAATGGTCAGAATTACACCTTTGATAACCTTATTCTAACATAAAACAATCAAATTTATTATATCATTGCCATGGAGCTTATTGCAAGCCATATAAGATATTCTTTAGTCTACACACAAAGTTATCTTTCCCTTTGACCTCATATCCCTGTGGATACTCCATATTTAACTCTTCATCCAAATCATAATGAAGAAAATAAGTTTTCAAATCTAACTGTTTTAAGTGTAAATCCTCAACTACAACTAAACCTAAAATAGTGCTAATATAAGTCATTTTTATAAAAAGATAAAAAATCACATCAAAATCAATACCTAATTTGTGTGCAAACCCCTTGACAACCATTCTTGCCTTATACCATTTTATCCCTTCATCTTCTTCTTTTATTTTATAAATCCACTTGTTTGGCAATGCACTCTTGCCCTTGGGTAGCCTTACCAAGTCCCACATTTGGTTCTCCATTAGAGATATATGCTTCTCATCCATGGCTTGATCATAACACACTGGTTCTGCATTTTAAGTGAGTAATAAATAATTCAAATAAAGAGAAAAATGTTTAGGTTCTCTTCTTGCCATAGAAGACCTTACCAAAGGATTTTGGAGTCCTTGTATAGAAGGTTCCTAGACTAATTCATTGGATACTTTTCCATCTACAATGTCATCCAATAATGTATACTCTTTTTGTTCTATTCTTGTTCCTGTACTAATTCTTATACATGAATTTTTCATTAAAGATTACATCTCTAGACAAAAATATTTTCTTATCTCTAATGCTCCACAAATGGAAACCAAATTCATCCTCACCATAACCAAAAAATGTACATTTTTTAAATTTTGCTTCTAACTTGGCCGTATCCTCTTTCTTAACAAGAGAAAAAGCCTCACATCCAAAGACTAAGAAAATAATAATCAACATTCTTACTAGACCAAGCTTTTTCAATAATGCCTCCATCCAAAGGCATTGAAGGTCCTTTGTTAATTAGATAAACTATTGTGCTAACTATTTCTAATCAAAACTATAAAGGCAACCCTGCATGTAGCCTCATACTCCTAACATGTTCCATTATTTTTTGTTCATCCTTTCCGATACCCCATTCTACTATGGGGTTTTTGGAACCATCCTTTGTTTACAAATTACATTGTTAGAATAATATTAAAAAAACATTACTAAAATACTCACCTCCATTATCTAATTTGAGACATTTCAACTTGAAACCTGTTTCATTCTCAACCAGGGCTTTCTACTTTTTAAAAGTTTCAAATACATCAGATTTCATTTTAATGCAATAAACCCAAACTTTCATAATTACATCATCAATAAAAGTGACATAATAATTAGAACCACCAATAGAAGATACTTGAGCTGGTCCCCATACATTTGAATGTACCAAATCTAACTTATGTTCTTTCTTTATGGGTCCAACTATCAGGAACTTAAGTCACTTTTGTTTCTCATATACATAGTCCTCACAGAAGTTTAAATTAGTTTTTTTTAGTCCAAGAAACTTTCTTTTAATATCTCCATGACCTTATGGCTCATATGATTGAGCCTATAGTGCCACATAGTTGCATTTCCATCTGTAGCAACTAAATCACAAGAATCAACACTACTAGTCAATTATAAAGTACCAACTTTCTTACCTCTTGTAACCACAAGTTTACCTTTGGTAGATTTACAATAATCTACAATAAACATTACCAAACAACCCTCACTACCCAATTGCCCCAATGAAACCAAATTCTATCTCAACATAGGCACATGTCTGACATCCTTAATGGCCACATGTTCCCATTTTACATTTTCACTTGAACACAATCTTTCCTTACTATCTCATATGGTTCATCATCATCAAGATAAACATGTCCCAAATTTTCTTAAACACAATCAGTATTATAATGCCTATGTGGGATGACATGAAAATAATTAATCCACCATAAAATATTAAATTAAAACACATAAACCAAATGTAATCCACAATAAAATCTTAATTTAAAACACATAAACCATATTTTAAATGTGTAAAATTAGATTTCACTATGCAATACTTGCATCATAGAATCAATTCCTCAAATCACAATAGATGAATTCTTAATGGAGAAAAATAAAAACCAACATTATAGACAAGCAAAAAAAAACATGAGACAAGTATACCATGGTTTACCCAATGTGGGTTACATCCACCAAGAAAGTCCTCAATAAATTAATAACAAAGAACCTCTTATAGAGATTGAAAAATATCCTCAAGAATTCACACAAGAATTCTCTGAATTGCTGATCCAAATCTAAAATCTATCAACAATCATCCACACATGCTATGCCATACCTGTACCTATATAATAACATACCACAAACTAGTATACCACACCCTATAACTAAACACATCACTCTACAAAGTCACACCACCTTGTATATACATAAATGAGGAGAAAACCCACCAAAGAAGGAGAAATATGCCATGCATATCCAAAATAGGCATTATCCACAAAGAAACACCCATCCTCCACCCAGTCATGCTTATCCAAAATCCCACCTAAGGAGGAACATGCCATCCTCATCTCTCCTCCATAAAAGGCTATCAAAAATTTCAAGGAGATAAAAAATAACTCCACAAAACATGGAAGTCAATCCCACTTCCACAAAACATGGAAGTCAACATGGAAAATAGATATTTAACAACTAACTTCTTAAAACAAATAAGACATAGAAATTAGAAAAATATCAAAGAATATTCCACTTACATGGAAGTAAGGTTCCATAAAAGTTGGAGTGGGGAAAAAAATTACTCCCCACATTTGTGTATCTCTCTAAGCCCCCAAAATGTTCCACCATGGTCATGTGATAGCCCCAAAGGGCTCCATACTCAATAACTTTCCTCTCTCTTATAACATATTGCTTGGTAGCTATGGACTCTTCATATGAGAGTATTTGCTTCTTCTACTTTCCAATGAATTAAATCCCCTCACAATAGAGCTATCTATAGGATTCAAGGTGAAATTAACCCTTGGAGTTTCAAATAATTTCAAGATTGTGGTGTCTTTAAGATTCCTACTCTTGAACCTTTGACCAGTGTTCCATTCTGTGAGTCTCAATGATTCAAATTTACTATCCACTCAACTCAAGATTACAACGGTCATCCTAAACTCATTGAAAATATTCTTCTTAACCTCTTAGATTTATATGATGATGAGCCTAATGAGATCAACCTAAAGATCAAAACTTTTGATCTCTCACCTCATCTCATCTCTCAGCTTCCTGCTTCTTTTTAGCCTTGTTCTCACAAACCTCCTTGTGATGACATTCCTATTGTCTTGAATAAGATTCAACATTCTATTCATCACACTTCATCAAATGATAAATTAATCCATACTTGCATCATTAATCTTCACACACATAATTATGATGATGGTTGTACATTAGATGATCTATTCCTAGGTGGTCTTATTCAAGCCTATGATGTTAAGATTATCTGTTAAAATTCTTATTTGCTTTAATATTTTAGTTATTTTTCCTATGTTCCATCATTTATAATTCCTAATTTTAGTATTTTACCTCTTTATCATAGGGTAGAGATGATACTAAAACCTCTAATTTTTTAATAACCTCATAAGAGTATGCTCATGGATCATGCTATGACTGAGCCTTACTACTTTGCTAGGTATCTTAACCCCTATAGTTTGCTTATCATTGAGATGTGTGTAACCCTTTTTTGTCCTTATGTAGACCCTACCCCTCCCTCAATATATTCTACATTGGAGCCCATTCCTACTCCTATAGTTGAGTCTATTCTTGTTCCCACTATAGTTGATCCCATTTTTGCTTCTGCTATCACTGAGTCTATCCCTGCTTTTGATCTCATTGCTCCTTCCATTAAGCCTAATCCAGTTCCTTCCCCACCATCACCTTATCTTGGTGATGGTTTGATTCCTTTACCTTATATGGATCTCTTTCCCACCAAATGGGATAACAAGATTCCCAAACTCCTTCTATTCCTGTTATATCTCATCTTATGAGTACTTCTACTAATCCTACTCATAGGCATATCTATTACTTCCATGACATAGATAATCATTATTCCATGCATTGTTGCAAGATGCAATAATATATCGAGAATTTTCATACTTCTACCCTTAAATCCTCATACAAGGCCATACCTCCCCCAAAGATACTACCTGAGTATATTTCTAAGTATGGAAAGCTATATTGTCTTTGGCACCAATGTGGAACCCATCACATCAATCATTTTTGCATATTTAAGTAACACCTTAAATATCATTATATAACTATTCTTAGACCTTATACCATTGCTACCATAGGTCATTACCATAAGAAGGCTCCCCATTCTTCTCTCATGGTTCCACCTCTTGTAGTTCTAGCTCTTCTTGTGTTCCCTTCATCATCTCCTATCCCTCTACCCATGAATCCTTAACTCGTATAAATTCCATCACATGTGGATCCTTTTACACCTATGAGTCCTACATATACTATAGTTTCCAATCCTATATATTCTCTTGAGCATCCCTTACCTGATATCCCTCCTCAACATGATCCTTCTAACATTCCTACTTTTTCTATTGAAGAGATTAGATGAGAAGTATTTTCCTAGTTTTCACTGAAGATAGACGAGACATTAGCGATAATTTGCATCCATATTCATAAAGGCTTATCAGATGTTCTAGATAATGTGTGTGGGAAAATATATCAATATTTATGAACACATGCATGGTGTTCTTACATTTTCATTTTGATTGGATGTGTGCTCCAATATTTTCTTTATCTATTTATTATATCATTAACATTGTGTCAAATTCTTATTTATCTTACATGGTGACTTTACTTTTTGCACTTTTTATATTTTTTATACTATCATTTATGTTTTCTTATGGATGTCTTCTTTATCATCACTTTATTTTCCTTCTTAAAAAAATCCCTTATTTTCTCTTCCTTATTGTTTGCTTTCTTATATCTATTTTTCATGAATAATTATCATTGTGACTTGGTTATACAAACCTAGTTTTTTTTAGTTATTCCCTCTTTACCATGTGATCAATTAGAAAACAAGTCATCTCATTATATTTTCCCTTATTGATCTAATGTTGATCTCCTTTATTCCCTTTATTCCCTTTTTACAAACTAAGAATATACATGGTTCATACTTGAGATAACATGTTGTCTCATTATCAAACCTAAGTGTCTTATTTGGTCCTATCTTTGGTTACTTAAATTACTTTATCCTAAGCCTAAAACTCATTCATGTGTATCACTCTATCTCTCATTTTTGGTCATTCCAAATCTGTATGGAGGAGGAATCTTAAAAAAGCCTTAAAAACATTTAAAATCCAAATCATTTAACAAAAGGCAATGATATAATAGGCAAAAACATTTAAAAATTCTTTAAAATTCAAATCACACTAAAAGATATGATTCAAAGCACATCTCCTTCTTCTAATCAAAGATCAAACTCCATAGTTAGCCTCGTGATAGAGCCTAGGTCCATTGGGGTGTGGTAGGCCAGTAGATTAGAAAAGGATAATAATTTTTTTTTTTTAGTGCTACCTACTTTCTCATACAAGTACCCAATCTTCGTAGTAGATCGATGACTCTGTAAGGGGTCCTGAGGAATGAGGAATATGTCATAGGAAGGTAGGTCCATTTTAATTTTCTTGTACCAATCTAACTTCATTAATTGATCTTAGTAGAATTATTATTTGTCTACATAGATTTGTGTATATAAAAAACATGTTTCCTTTGTACATTGATGGTCACTAGTCACTTAGTGTCTTTGCATGTCCTTAGTATGCCTCTTTTAGTATGCCTCTTATCTCCTAAGGTATTCTCATAAGATGCCTAAGTTATGATTTTTAAATTCCTTATTTTTCAACTCCCTACATTACTCATATTTTCTCTTGAGAAATATTTTTTTGTTCCCTGATCACTCCCCTAGGGATTTCATTTGTGAGTTACATTGTAAGACCATGGATAGGACCTGTCTATCCTCATAAATTACAACAATTTCACATTCCTATTACCAACATCCTTTATTTCTATATTTTCACATTTATTCCACCTTAGTGGCATTCTTTTTGTGAGTTGTATTGTAAGACCATGGATAGGACCTATCCTTCATAAATTTTTCCAATAATCCAAGTCATAATTAAAATTACATGTGTCAAATATGAGATAAGATGTGATTGATTATGAAGTTACACATCGTTGACATGCTTCAGAACTTGATTTAGTATGTTTTATCATTACTTCATTTCTCTTCTACTTTTATCTTCTTATTTTCTAATTGCATATAACAATCTAACCTTTTCTTGAATTTTTCATACTTCCCAAATTGAATTAGTGTGATAAATTTAAGACCAATTTTTCCCAATTTTGTTTTTCTCTTATATTTCTCAATGTGATTTAGTATGATTGATTGACTTACTTAATTTTATTTTTATACCATTTGTCCTTTTATAGATCTCCTATTTTATTACATTGTTTTTCATACTTCCCAATGCAATTTAGTGTGATTTTACTTATTTTAATTTGGTGCCAATATCTCATTTGGTTCAAAACAAACTTCTTACCATCTTATTTACCACCCTTTGGTTCTTTATACTTAGTCATTTTCTTATTATCACACATTTCCCAACTTGAAATAGTGTGTAGTACATTTTTGATTGATTATATTTTACTAAGCCCTTTTTGCCTATTTATTTGTAACCATTCATATGTCCCACATAATGCTAGAAAATAAACCACAAATCATATATTTTTTATAGCATATACAACAATAGATAAATACATGTGATAAAAAGAAATATATCCAAGCATCAACAATCATAACCACAATGACAACACATATAATTAACATCTAACTTCCAAATGAAAGATCTATATATATCATGAGTTTTTATACAAAATTACAACCATATATAATGCTCTAGCTCTATGGATGGGCCCCATCCTACCTATCTCCTAGCCTAACCACACTACCCATAGAGGCTTTGGTATAACTACTATGAAAAAAATGCTATAAAGAGACTATCTGAGATCTCAATCTTGATACCTTCCCCTATAGATGAGATACCTAAACTTGCACTTATGCCAATTGGGTCAGGGTTTTTATATTTATCACTCTCTCCTACTCCTATACCTGTGTCATATGGGTCAGGGTACATAGACGTGTTACTCTTTCCTGGGCCTATACCCATCTCATCTATATCATGGTAGATAGATGCATAGCTCTCTCCTTAGCTAAGGCCTTCCATGCTCATGCCTCTTCTACACCCATCTCTACTAGTGGCTGCATCCCTTCTTTATATACTCATAACTACCTTGCAACCTCTCTAGCTAATATAAACCAACTTACTTGAGCTAGGGAAAATGGTACCCTAGGATCCTACAGTGTAGTAGGGTCATACAACATCAACATCTCACCTAGGATATCATGGAGTGCTCCCCTCACTTGAGACCCCCATCTAGTCTCTTCATCCTCTACCACACCTTTAAAAACTACACCAGATAGATATTAGATCATTGATATATCTCAAAATCTATCTATCTTTACTCTATATCAAATAACCTAAGCAAAATTTAACCATATCTTATTAGCTATCACAATCTTTCCATCTACATGACCATCAAGCATAGTCTCCCCATCTGTGCATCCTCTAAGAACCTCTTCTATAGGTCACTATTTAAAAACAAATCCTAGAGTCTCCAATTTTAACCATCTCAGGCTATCCCTGAGTGGTCTCTCTATCATCCAACTCTGCTCTGGCCCACCTACTAGGTCATCTAAGATGGTGATAGTGTCTGGTATCTCCTACTCTTACTACTTCCATCAATATCAAGTCCATGATAGTTGTTTCTCCTCTTATTATGGAGATGGTGGTGGTACCTTTGATACTTCTACCTCTACATCCATCTCCTCTCACTCTACTTCCTATCATGTTTAACCAGTCCATGGTATCTCATGATGTGGTCTAAGTGCTATCCTAGCAACTAGTGGCCCTAGTCCTACTTTCCCCCATGGCTCTCTCACATACCTAGCCCATAAGATAGGTAACACTATCAACACCACTAGGTGAGGCAATCCCATCTACCTTAGTACTTGTACCATTAGATGTAGCTCTATCCACTAGGTATAATACCTTGTCACTTCCATCCATGCCAATTTTGGTGTAACTATCTCCCAGCTAGGCCATATCATAGTGATGTGACCATATGGCTTCCATTTAATATCTACCCATCTCACCATCCAAAGTGATAGTATGTGGGGTATGGCCTATGCTACTTGGTCCTATCTCCATCTTTGAACTTGAGGTAATCTATCATCAATTACATGGGGTAACCTAGCTAGCTAATACTTGGGGAACCTCTCAAATATCCATGCTATCAATAATATAATTGGTCCCACTAACTTATACCCTATAGATAACACTCCATACATGTCATGCATGAGATTTACCTAAATAACAAATCCCAAGTCATATACTACCCTCTATTCTAATATCATCTGGCTCAAGGCTATCGCAAATAGTGGTACCTTACCATCTAACTTATGGCACAACACTCATGTTGTCACAAGTCCTATCACAACCTTCTAGATATCCATAATATATGATGTATACATATCAAACATGCTCACCCTTAATATTGGTTATATCCTCTATGAACTTATTACCCATATGGCTAAGGCTTTCCTATTCTCATCGCTATCAGGTACTCCTATGACTATGGGTGTCCCTACTATAGGTAGTACTAGGATGGCATGCACACCCTCTAAGGTGATACCCACCTCTATGATATACCCCTCCACCCCCCACCTGAAGGTGTTAGTTAATCATTCTTAACATCCTAGGAACATGACAAACAAATCATAACTAAGTGATATCCTACACATGTCTGTGTTAGGAACATAGAACATAAAGCAATATTAATGAATTAAAGACAATAATAAAATTTAGAAAACATAACATAATAGAGACACAAATTTAAAATGATTCATCCAATATGGACTATGTCCACATAGAAACAATTAGTCCTTCTTATTATTTAGTCTAGTAAATGAAGGAAAAAACCTACAATTCAACCACTACAATATCCTTTTCACTCACACATTATATGCTACTATGATTATAATGCCATCATATTTAAATATGGTTACATATTAGGAAAAAAATGTGCAAATATAATTTATACTATTAGATCTATGACTTAATAGTGAATGATCCAGATTTACTATGAAATTACAATATTTTATTCACCACCCACTAACCCCCATGGAGACCCTAGTGGGGGGCATTACCCCCACACATGACCTATCAAGAACTGGGAATTAAAATAAGATTAGGATCCACCATCCAATAGTCTGTTATGCTTCCTAGGCCTATTGAAATTAATTTAGCTCTATCCTCTATCGACAACCACTCTAATAAGTTTGGGAGCCATGATGCATCCACCAACCACCAAAATCTGGGTTGTCCCTGTAACCATCAAATACCAAAAGATGTATTAGATCCTCTATATCATTTATAATCAAAATACATTCTTTTCAAATACAAAATTAGCCTAATTACTTTAATTTATTCATTTTTATTCAATTTCAGCTATTTTTAGCCTACTTATCCCTTTTATTCCTCAATCGATCATTCTAGGCCATTCTAGCACTCTTTTGGCCTTTTACACACATTTTTGTACTATTTTAATTTTCTTGGTCAAACATTAGTTTAACTAAAATTTCCTTATTTTAACCTGATTGACTTAAAAATCAATGTCAACCCCTTTATTTTACCCACATTGGCACATACATACTAGGTCGACAGTGTGGATTTTGACACTTTTTAGCCTAGTAGGTTGATTGGGTCAACCTAGTTATTTTTCCTTACCGACCCCTTACATTTTATGAAATAAGTGCCTTCTGACAGTTATTTCCTCAAACACTTTAAAACTATTTCCATAAATTATTTTTCCCACCCTTAACACCTGATTTGGGTTCATTTTGATGTCTATAAATGCATTAAATTAAAATTTTCAAAATGCACTTAATTTTAATACTATATTCAAAAACTAGCTTGAGATTCTCAATTGCCTACTTGTAATGCACCCACTACCACCTTTGGAGGTCCCTCTTGTATATACTATCATCTCCTTACCATACTAGCTCATTTGGTCTCCCAGATCTATTTTTCTCTCCTTCACAAGTCAAAAATAACAAATGACTTTCATTTCAATCTATTTAAAATCACTTTTAAAAAATCTTAATCTTTTTCAAATCTTTTTTGTTAGATTCCTTATTTGCCCATATCTTTATTTTTACTCATCCATTTTTTGAACCATAAAATGTTTTGTAATTTTGATGATCTAGAGAATATTTTCCACTAATATATGCCTATCTTCCAAAACTTTTGATTTTTGGCTATTTTTTTGCACTAACATTTATATGTTCACATTATGTTCTTCACATTTGGGCACCTTCACTTCTCTTGCAGTAGACTTATTTATATATAGCACTAAGGTAATTAAATGAAATTAAAGGAATGTGTTTTTTAATTCTATCTTTTCATTTATTTTATTTTCTCTTTATTTCATCTTACTTAGCATCAATTTTATATGTTATCATGTTCTATTCTCGAAGCACCATCCCATATTGCACTCACATGACATGTGATGAGGTTCAAGTGGGGCATATGTATACACATAATATTTTAAAACTTTTATATATTACTAACACTTTGTATCTTGTAGGAATCTATTAAGTCTCAATCTCTCTAAGTGTATGCCTTAAGGGGTACACTAGGAAAGGGGTGGGCAAACCATTGGTGCTTCATAGGATTATTATCCCTTTTACCACTTATTATCTACACACTTGTCTCTTAAAACTATTATCCCTAAGCTTATTATTATTATTTTTACCCTTTCCAGTCATTTTCTACATTTTATCCTCATATTCCTTACCTTTGACCCCTTTTCTTAGTTGGCTATACTAGGTTGACTAGGTCGACCCTATATAGTTTCAAATGATTTTCACTTAGGAACTAGTTTGGCCTTTGGCTAACCTAGCTTAGGACCTAGTGAATAATTTTCTAAAATTATGCTAGTTCAACCTTATTGGCCAAGAGTTTTGTAAGGGTTAAGGATCAAATCCACTTATATATACAAGTTCATTTTCATCATTTATTATGAGAATGAGAAGATTTAAGAGCAAACAAACATCTGCTTATTAACCATTCTACTTGAGAAGAAAAACTTAGGGTTCCATAATTTATTTAGAGATATGGATCTTGTCTTGTGGATAATTATTTTGGATGCATTAATATGTTATGTAGCCTATAGATAATTTGTCTTTGTTATCCTTACATACCAAAAAAAATCTTAAAAAACACCTTGGCCAAGGGAGAGATTGAGGCTTGACAGGTTCATCTTCAAAGGTAAGTATTCCTAACTTTGTTTATCCTTTATAAGAGTAGATATATATGAATTTTTAATTCTCTTCCATATATTACGATCATGTATACATTGAAGTGAGTATATGTCTTCTATGCATGTTTAGTTTTATTATTTATAACCCCCTCTTTGTGTCACAAGATTTGGTGAGCACTAGATTATATTTACTTTAATTGTTATTAGTTTACATGAAATATAAAAAATCAAGACCCCCTTAGGGTTATTACATTATTATTTTAGATTGGAGGTTTTGGAACCATCCCTAACATAGTGTATTATGGTAATAGATCCCCTAATTAGGTCTAATAGATCCCCATATGGTCATGTTCCCACTTAACAAATGTATCCCCAATCGGAAGTGTATTGTATGATATATCTTCTCCAAGTTAAAATTGATTTATAGACATGATTCATTTATAATTACATACAACATAGACCTATTTAGATGAAAAATATCTATCACCCTCATCGAGATGAGGAGGATAAGGATATTATTTCCTATGCATAAAATATGACATTAAAGCTTGAATCATGGTTATTAACTTATGTAATATATCCTCTATGTATGTATGGATTTGTTTCTTAATTAAATTCCACATAAAATAAAAATAACATGATAGAGATAGAATGAAATATGACATACATTTCAATTGATATAAAACATCATCTATACATGTGTTTATGTCTTTTCTGAGTTCATTCTAACTTAAATGAAACAAACATGGAAATGAAAGTATTAAAATTTACATCAAAAATTGATACACTTATTTTTTCATTATGATCATGATTATATCAAATAAAATTATAAAATGTATGGATATATAATTTGAATTCTAGAAATGTAAACCTTAGGGCTATCTAGGGTTAGGGTTTGAGCAATGTTCAAAGTAAGTTGGGTTCACCAAATGTTTTAACCTTTTAGGACTTAACAAGTGTATGTAAATCCTATATTTATTAAAGAGATGAGTAGATTAAATCAGGGAAATAATATGTAATAAATACAACCACTGATTTGTTATAGAATTTAATAGCTTTGACTTTTTCAAAATAGTAATAAATAGTGCAAGTAATGACTTAGTTACAAAAAACATGATACAGATGATCATAGTCATAAAAATTAAGATAGAAGCTAATATGAGTGCCATAAATTAGATCCATGTAGCACCATAATTAGATAGTCACTCTATTATTGTAAAAGTGGTAGTTGTGTCCTTTGTGCAAGATGATCTTGAACTTTTAGGTGCATTTGTGTCTAGATCTTTGGGATCTATTCCTACATGCACAATTTATGAAACCTTGTACTATGCCTATAATAACTAATTTATTATGCAAACCCTAATCCTCCATATAAATAGGGAATGATCTAAAAAGTGTTTTCATTAGTAGGTTAGGAGGACATCCTCAACACCCCATTGTGAAGAGATTTTCCTACATACCAATACTCTAAGGAGGGATCAAGTCCGATGTAGTTCTCCCCACCTAAGTGATAATGCAAGTGTAAGTGATGCTAATATGATAGTGTCCCATTAAATGTACTTGAGACTAAAAATATGTAAAATTTGAGCTTAGGGATAATGTAGATGGTAGTATACAGAAGTAGGGTAGAATAGGGGTTGAAGACCTTAATTATTCTCAACTTGTTCTATGTTTGAATATATATTTTGCATCTAATTTCCATCTAGTGGATAGAGGGATAAAAGTATTATATTTATACTATTCTATTGCTTGTGAATATGATAAAATATGTCTAGGCTTAACTTAAGAGGATTTCATTTTTGAAAAGATATCCATTTGGGAAAGTTAGGGAAAAGGGCATTAGCTCTATTTTGGGGACAAAAACACCACGTAGTGATAGTGTCCTTATAATGGAACTAGTGTCTATCTGACATAAAACTAGGCACAAAGGGATAGGATCAGGAAATGAGGGTCTAGGACTACTTTGAGACTAATTACGGATGCCTATGGGCCACACAAAGGCTAAATAAGTGTGATAATAGGATCTAAGATAGGTCTACGACTAAGCTAAGAATAAGTAGTCTCAAGTGGCATTCTTAGCACTCAAATACCATGTATAAGTGAATACAAGGAGAAATATTATAGCCTAGATCTTATTTATCCTTGTGATCCTTACAAGCCACAACAACCTCTTGCAAAGCACCATTGGCAAAGGGAGATATTGAGGGACAATGAGTTAACTTTAACAATTTAAGTATATTTCTAGCCCTTCATATTTTGATAAGTAGATGTTGTAGAAACTAACGGATTGAATTGTATCTCTCCTTGCTTAGATTTATTCTATATTATCTTGAATAAAATTATCTTTCCTTGTTTATTATCTTCCCCATTTATGCCACAAGCTTTGGTGAGCACTAGATTAACTTGTATGTTTATTTACTGGATTAATTTGAATGTTTGTTTAGTAGATTAACTAATTTATATTTATCATATTTTAAGACCTAGCTAGGGTTCTTACATGATGACATTTAAATAGAGGCATTAGAAACCTCTCCTTTGATATTGTGTAGTAAGAGATCCCATACTTAGGTTTAGCAGATCCATAATTCATTATGACCCTGATATAAAAAATTATTGCTAAGTGGATTACTAGTTGATTACCTTATATGAGCTTGGATATTATTGAGTAGGATAAGTTGTAGATCTATCTTATTTCACTTGCATCTATTCTAGTGAACATGAAATGAATCTAACCCTTAAAATTTTTAAATTTCATTTACACCAACTGGATCGAGCTTATCAACCTAATTTTATTTTTTGTGTGTAGGTTTCCAATTAGGTCAAGCCTATCAACCTAATTTTATTTTATGTGCATAAGTTTTTAACTAGGTCAAACCTATCGACCTAGTTCTATTTTTTATGCTTAGATTTTCAACTAGGTCAAACTTATCAACCTAATTATATATTCTATGTGCAATATCAAAAACTAATTTGGATGGCCCAGTCAAAAAATAACTCACCATTATTAGGAAAAACTATTAAATTGACTCGGTCGATCTTGTTCTATATTCTAGGTTCACTCTTACCAATCTAGTAATTCATTTTTGTTAATTATATAAAATTTTCATTTTTATTTCTCAGTAAAATAAATTAATACTTCAAATTTCTATTCTATTTTAATTACTATTTTAGTTTTATTAAAATGATATACACAATCAACTAGATCAAGTTAGCTGACCTAGTTTTTTTGGATTTTTTTAAAATTAAAATAGATTGATTTGGTCAACCTAATTTGTTATGGCCCTTTTTATAGATTACTAATTTTCTTCTCAAAATACAACTAGATTGACCTAACTAACTTTGTAGGACTTTGCCAACCTAGTATAATATCATCTTATTATTTTTCTTCCTAGAATTCAACTAGATCAACCTAGTCGACTCTGTAGGTGGCCAAATTAGTTTAGTAGGTGGTCAACCTAGTTTGTTTTGCCTCTATTTTTAGACATAATTTAGCAAGTGACCAACTTAGTTTAGTGTTGACAATTTTTTCCCCATAGGTCAAAATAATTGTCACCCTTATCATTCAAAGCTCTACATACCATGCCAGTTTGATTTGAAAGGGCATATGTTGATCAGAGCAGTTGAAAGGATCAAATTTTAAAGGGAACTTTGGGTTTTACAAGAATAAAGGTTATTCTCAAAAAGTAAATTTATAAAGGTTCTGAGAAAATGAATTTCTTTAAACTTTTTGTTTAAAGGAAAAGAAGAGAGGTTCATTAATTTTGAAGAATTTTTAAGAGCAAGTGGGCCTTTGTAGCTTTTTCGAAGGGTCGATCTTTGAGGAAATGGTCCACTTCAAGTTTTTTGAAAGGTCACTTCTCAGTTTAAGGGGGAAATTTACAAAAAAATGAAGGTTCAAACAAAAAGTTGAATGGTACCTTTCTCTTCAAAAATGATCATTTGAAGAATTTTGAAGGGCAATCCAAACATTTCGAGGGGAAATTCTGAAGAAGGGGCTGAAGATAGATTTCCTTTGGACAAATTGTCTAAAGGAAATGATCATCACAAAAGCTCTACAAGAAATAGACTTGAGGATATGACCTGAAGAAAAAGTCTGTAGAAGTGGACATTTGTAGAAACCCAAAGGGTATCTACCCTTCATGATAGTCCAAAACAAAAATCTAAAGGGTTATTAACCCTTAAAAAAAGGACTTTTACAAAAGTTTGAAGGGTAATTTGGGAAGGCCAAAATAAAAACCTGAGAGACAATTCTTGTGGATAATTTGTCTAGGAAAATGATAAAGGAAAAGCCGAATACCTAGTTTCTTTAAATTTTTTATCTAAATGAATAAACAAGGGGATGGGCTTGAAAAAATTTAAAAGGCAAAAAGTTTGAACAAATTCCTTCAGATAAATTGTTTGAAAGAATTCCTTCAGAAGGTTTACCAAGAGAAAAGCTGTGGGAAATAAGCTCGAAGGGAAAGAACAGAGACAAATCAGTTGGATATATAAATGGCCCAAAGCAAGAAATGAATATAAATGGAGAACCAAAAACAAAATTTCATGCAAGAGATTTTAATATCCAATGTATAGATTAACACATTTTACATCATGTAAAGTGGCCCAAAATAGGATTAGAGACATCCAAGATGTGTAAACCATTTCAAACATGACACCCTCAGTTCTAAAATAGAGATTCATTTGCATGAAAGACTTAAGGAGTTTAACATTGGAGAGCTCAACACAAAATTTCATGCATGCACTCTTATTTGTCTTGTTCATCTGAGCCTTGCAAATGTTTCTAGTAGTTCAAGGGGAGATCATTGGAGGATGACTAGTCTTGAGCTCTAGTTGACTAATTAATAAGTGTCACATCTACTCATGATTTCTATATAATATAAGATATTCTCACATTCCAACTTAGTTTCAATTTGGTTCAATCTTGATTTTAGACATCCAAATTGGCATAACATCATGCATGATAAAGGTTTTGACTCAAACATGAACTCACCATTCTTGTCAAATGCCAAAGAGCTTTTAATGCAAGCATAAGACAAAGGATTTTATTTTTAGATATTTTGGATAGCTATAATTTGACTTAGTTAATGTGAAATTTGACTTCATTTTCTATTTTTAGTGCCAATCTCTTGGCTATTGTATCTTTTTCTATATAAGTTGGCTTTTCAGCCTTGAATTGTATCCCTCTTTTGACAAGATAAAATTCTTCCAAAGACTGAGTTTATAACCTTTTTTTAGATTAATAGGACTATTTTTTTTACTTTCTAGAATGATAGTATAATTTATTCATGTTAGTCATTTGCATAAGTAATATAATTTCTCTTCCTTTTCAAGTCTTGATTCTTACCCAATAACATAGTTGATCAGTTTATGAAGGTCATGTTCTATGTTTGATGTCTCTTGGTTGAGTTTACAGTGGATATAAGTGGATGGTTAGTGCCTTAAATTAGGCCTATTCTTTCATTTCCCTCAAGCTTGGATCACCAAATAAAACCTTTTCATGAAATACTTATGCATATTGGTCAATTGGAGTTGAAAGTTAAGCCCTTTTCTTGTCTAAATCAACATTCTTAGGAGCTTAAATTGAGTGGATCAGTCAAAAAATATAGATGTATCACCATCATTAGATAGGATTTCTATTCAAGTTTCTCTCCCTTTTTTGGATAGTTTATAGCATAGAGAAATATCCTAATTGATACACCAAAAGGATCTCGCCCTTATAATCTAGAGATTCAATCCACTGATTATGTCACGTATAACCTAGGATTATTTCCATGTTTTAGCATATTATGAAGGCCTAAAACTACCTTCACAAGGGTGAAAGTCTAATTGACAACAATTTTTGGTATGATCAGTGGGATCAATTAGAGTTGGTCTTGATGAAATTGTAGTTGTAATAGTGTTCTTCATGAAGTATTTGGTGATTCCAAGCTTAAGCAATTGTTCTAATAGTCTAATCATGGTTTCTATGTAAGTCTATACTTATTGAATTATCCTGAATGAGTTTTGATGGCTATGTATGAAGAGAATTCCTATGCTATGTTTCCTTATCAGCCCTATGATGAATCATACCAGCCTTATGATAATACCTATGAGCCTCTTTATGAGCCTAATCAGCCTTACAAAGAGTATTATCAAAGTTATGTTGAGCCTTATCAAGTTTCTCATAATCCTTATTATCAAGAGCATGACTCTTACCTTTCTTGTGAGCCATATCAGTCTCAAGACCATATTTCATCTTTCCCATATGGCTATGATGTTACATATGAGTAGTCTTTTCTTCAAGAAAGAAAGAATGAAATAGAGCTCAAAATACTAGCATATGCAAGAAACGTTTGTTCAAAATCTTAGTATGAAGAAGTGAATGGTGTATTTTAAAATGTGTCTAATGATATAGAAGAGATAAATGGGCTATGCATTTTTGAGAAGATGGAGGCTTGGGAGAGGCAAAAAATTGAGTTGAACCACTATTCTAAAAAGGGTTCTTATGTTCCTTATTCTCATTAAGTTCTTAATCATGCCCAGTGTGTGCCAAGGGAGCTTCCTAGTTGTATTCAAGAGCCTATTCAAGAGCTTATTCATGAGGTTAAGACTTCTTATAGTCCCCTTTCTTCACCACTCATATATCAAGCATAAGTTATACATGAGGACAAGGAGATTTCAAAATTTGATGAGGTAACGGCCAAGTGGAAGGAACATAATACATAGGTCTTTAAGAGTTTCTCTTTCCCTCCTATCCAAAACTTCCTAAATAATTCCATTATCCTCCAGATTCTAAAATTTGATCATGATCAACCTCCCGTGCTTCATTCTCCCTCTCAAAAAAATGAATTTCATCACCCTCCCACCATATCCCTTCTTCAAGAGGAGCCTATTCTCTAGAAGATTGAAAAAGAGGTTGTAGATATAGGTTAAGTTCTTGTAGAGTGTGTAGAGGATGCTGCAAGTATGTTTGAGGAAGAGTTTCACATTGATACTTCACTTAAGGTTGTTGCTGAGAATATAATTATAGTTAAGAATGAGAAGGATGATCTTGATGTGGAGGAACTCCAAGAGGAGTTGGTACAAATTGAGGTCATAGCTGAGTTAGAGATATCTCCTGTTGAGAAGGATCCAGATAGCTTTCAAGATGATCCTATTCAAATTGATCAAAATGAGGAACAAAGAGATGATTGGCAACTATACCTTACATCTTTACAAGAGATTGAAGATCTTTTTATGGATATGTTTCATATTAAATAGAATGTTTATGACAAATTTGATCAAGAATCACATATTCAAGATTATAATATAGATTGGGTTGCCTATTTAAAGCTCCTCAAAGAGCTAGATGAACTTGTAGTAGTTGATAAGAAGGATGAGGTCACTCAAGGATAATACATAAATGAGATATCAATTGATAATATGGTAGATGAGAAGTAGTATGAAAAAGATTAGGAAGTACTTGATGAGTTTGTATTTATTAGTGACTAGTTTGTTGTTGATGACTCATTTGACAAGATGTTGATATAGTTGGTGGACAATAAAAATGCCTTATCAAAGGTTATGATTAATGAACATCCTACTTTACAAATTTTACCATCTCTTGGAGTAAATGAGTTTATGAATTTACCTTTTGATCTAGGTGGATCATGCTTTGTCATGGTTAGCTAGGTTCCTTGTTAGTTTATTTTCCTCTAAGTATTGTTTAAGCACATTAGTGTAGTCTATTTTATCCCAAATAAGTGCTTGTTTTCACATTTTCTTTGTTAGTTAGTTTTCATGTGTTCCCCTTCTTATTTTGAAGGATGAAGGTTATTTTATGCCAAAATAAAGTTTACCATTACGGATTAGATCTATCATTTCTTTGTGAATTTAAATATCATGTATATGTCCAGGTTCTTAAGCATAGTAGGCATGTTTCCTAGTGGAGTCACTAGAATGTTAACAATTTTTGACCCCACAGGTCAAAAAAATCATCACCCTTATCATTTGAAGCTCTACATACCATGCTAGTTTGCTTTGAAAGGGCTAATGTCGATCAGAGCAGTTGAAAGGAGTAAATTCTAAAGGGAACTTTAGGTTTTAAAAAGAAAGGTTCTTCTCAAAAAGGCAATTTACAAAGGTTCTAATAAAATGAATTCTTTCAAAAATTTTGTCTGAATGAAAAGAAGAGAGGTTCATTCATTTTGAATAATTCCAAAGAGTAAGTGGGCCTTTGTAGTTTTTCTGAAGGGTTGATCCTCAAGGAAACAATCCACTTCAAGTTTATCAAAAAGTCACTTCTCAATTTAAGGGGGAAATTTACAAAAATTCTAAAGGTCCAAACAAAAAAGCTGAAGGGTACCTTTCTCTTTGGAAAAGGTCATTTGAAGAATTTTGAAGGGCAATCCAAACATTTTGAGGGGAAATTTAAAAGAAGGGGCCAAAGATAGATTTCCTATGAATAAATTATCTGAAGGAAAGGATCATCACAAAAGCTTTGTAGGAAATAGACCTGAGGATATGACCTGAAGAAAAAGTCCACAAAAGTGGCCATTTGTAGAAACTCGAAGGGTAAATACCCTTTGAGAAAATCCAATTTTTTTTTAAGGGTTATTAACCCTTCAAAAAAGGAATTTTATAAAAGTCTGAAGGGTAATTTGGGAAGGCCAAAAGAAAAGCTCGAGAGACAATTCCTATGGAAAATTTTTCCATGGGAAAATGAAAAAGGAAAATTTTTCCATGGGAAAATGAAAAAGGAAAATATGAATACCTAATTCCTTTGGACTTTTTATCTAAAGGAATAAACAAGGGCATGGGTGCAAAAAAATTCAAATGGAAAAAATTCTGAAGGAATTCCTTTGAACAATTTTTTTGAAAGAATTCCTTTGGAAGGTTTACCAAGGGAAAAGTTGTGGGCAATAAGCTTGAAGGGAAAGAACAAAGAAAAATAATCTAGATAAACAAATGGCTTAAAGAAATAAATGCATAGAAATGAAGAACCAAAAACAAAATTTCATGCAAGAGATTTTAATAGCCAATGAATAGATTAACATGTTTTACAACATGCAAAGTGGCCCAAAATAAGATTAAACATGTCCAGATGTGTAAACCATTTCAAACACGACACCCTTAGTTCTAAAATAGACTCATTTTCATGAAGGACTCAATGAGTTTAACAATGGAGAGATCAACACAAAATTTCATTTATCAACTCTTGTTTGTCTCATTCATCTGAGCCTTTCAAATGTTTCTAGTGGTTCAAGTGGAGATCATTGGAGGATGACTAGTCTTGAGCTCTAGTTGACTAATTGAAAAGTGTCACATATATTCATGCTTTACATATAATAGAGGACATTCTAACATTCCAACTTAGCTTCAAGTCAATTCAATCTTGATTTTAGACATCCAAATTGGCATAACATCATGCATGATAAAGGTTTTGACTCAAACATGAACTCACCATTCTTGTCAAATGCCAAAGAGCTTTTCATGCAAGCATAAGACAAAGGATTTTATTTTTAGATATTTTGGACAACTGTAGTTTGACTTGGTTAATATGAAAGTTGACTTATTTTTATATTTTTGGTGCCAACCTCATGGCTATTGTATCTTTTTCTATATAAGTTAGCTTTTTAGCCTTGAATTATATCTCTCTTTTGGCACAATCAAATTCTACAAAAGATTGAGTTTATAACCTTTTTTCAGATTAATAGGACTATTTTTTTTTTTCCAAAATGATGGTAGTGTATTCATGCCAGTGATTTGCATAAGTGATATAATTTATCTTCCTTGTCAAGTCTTGATTCTTACCTAGAAACATAGTTGATCAATTTATGTAGGTCATGTTCTATGTTTGATGTCTCTTGGTTGAGTTTATAGTGGATATAAGTGGCTGGTTAGTGCCTTAAATCAGGCCTATTCTTTCATTTCCCTCAAGCTTGGATCACTAGATAAACCCTTTTTGTGAAATATTATGCATATTGGTCAATTGGAGTTGAAATTTAAGCCCTTTTTTTTGTCTAAATCAATGTTCTTAGGAGCTCAAATTAAGTGGATTAGTCAAAAAATCTAGGTGTATCACCATCATTAGATATGATTTCCATTCAAGTTTCTTTCTTTTCCTAGTAGTTTGTAGTGTAGAGCAAAGATCCTAATTGATCACCAATGATAGCTCGCCCTTAGAATCTAAAGATTTAATCCACTGATTAGGTCACCCACAACCTAGGATTGTTTCCATGTTTTGAAAGACTGTGAAGTCTTGAAACTACCTTCACAAGGGTGCAAGTCTGATTGACAACATTTAGTAGGTGGATGATGTAGTTTGTTTTTGACTCTATTTTTAGACATAATTTATTAGTTGGTTGACTTAGTTTAGTAGGTCACTGACCTAGTTTGTTTTGCCTCTATATTATGGCATAATCTAGTAGGTTGTTGACCTAGTTTAGTAGGTGGCCGACCTAGTTTAGTAACCTAATAAATTCATAATTATGTCTTCTTTTTAGCTTTTAGTTAGTCAAAAATATTACATAATAAATAATTTAAATTATAACCTCACTTATAATATCACTTCAAATGAAACTATCAAATTCCTTCCTTCATGTCTTCCTAATCCCAAACTAATTACTACAATATGTAATATAGCTAAGGTTACACACCTTTTTCCTCCTCCCACTACCAATGTTCGTAATTCCCCACCCAACAATCCCTCACCTAATTTCAATATAGAAAATGCTCCTGATACCAATACTAACATTCTTACCACTAAAAATCTTACTCCTCTTATTGATACAACTCAAATTTTTACTCAAATGATTCAAAAACTAAATGTTATACAAATAACTTATAATTCCCAAAAGATGCAAATGCAATCTCATATCTTATAAATGTCTAGTTAACCACCTCAAGTCATCATGACTCAACCAAATCATAATTTTTTCCCTCCTCCTCTTAGATATGCCAATGGAAATATCATCCCTCAACCCCATTTGCATAACAAAATTCTTAAATGTCTTATTAATTAAACTTTATATCCATTCATTATATCCATATTTATTGGAAACATTTCTCCAACTATTACATGTGAGGGGACTAAGGACCTTGTTATCTTTCTCAAAATATTTGACAATCTCAAAAAATAATGGGTTCAAAGTAACACCTTTTCTACCGCCAAGCTCCTAGCCAAAACTTTTGTTGGTGATGTAATTAAATGGTACAATTAGATCCCTCAACGTTCCATCTTACAAATAGAGTATTTATTCAATTCTCTAGTGAAGGAATTCCAACAAAATGACCTTCCTAAAAATTACTTTAGCCATTTCATCAATGCCAAAAAACTTACTAATGAATTTGCTCACACTTTCATCAAACTGTGGAAGTCTCTAGCTCACAAAGTGAACCATAACATGAATGATGATACTCTTTCAAAACTAATTTTTACACTCTTAAAGATCCTCTTCAATACAAATTTTTCATGTTCTTACATAAAAATTTATAAGAAGCTCTGGATCAAGTAAAAATGCAAGACTTTATTATGGCTCAGATTGAATCACTTCAAACAACCACTAACAAACCTTTCCAATCATTTTATCATAACACTGATTCATCTAAACCTTCCAAAACTCAAAATGGAGCATTTGGTTCAACCAATTTTAACCCAACCCACCTTCCCTTTAATCTATAAGAACTTAACAATAAATTACCACCCTATAAACTCATGATCCTTGATCTTTTCTAAACCTCCTCCAAAATGGTACAATTCTTATAAGTTTTATTAGTGGAATGCTATGATAGGTCAATCTCATGAGAATTGTCATGATATTCATCTATTTATTCTTGATTCCTTCTTTGGTCCACATTTTAATCTTGATATTCTTACACAACAATGTCATCAAGACTATCTTCAAACCTCTCAAATCCAATCTAGAGAATCAAAATCACATCAACATCAACTAACTAATGATCAAAAATAATTAAATCATACCTCCACCTCATCCAAAAATGCTGTCCAAACCACAACTGATCCTTATTCAAAAGAATATCTCACATGAACAACTTAAAATGGGTAGTTGCATTTGTCAAACCTCAACCCTTAGGTCACACTAACCCAAGGAACACCTATTTAATTTTCTACTCTAAAGCACATCTTAAATAGTCATCCTTTACCTTATATACCTATTTATACCTCTCCTACACATCCTATGCTAATTTTAGCATCCTCAAAATATAATATATCAACACATTTACTTGTATCCAACTACACATGTTAGCCTAATGTAGTTCATTCTAGTAGCTTAGGCTCACATCATTCCATACCATATGTTGGGGCATTTTGTGATACTAGTATCACAATGCAACTTCAGACTTTGGGGCATCTTGTGATGCACATTCATAAATCAAATTACCATTTGGGGTATCCTAAGATGCCCAATATTATTCTACATTATGTAATACCAAACAAATTCAACTTTAAGAAACATTTTGAGACACATAGGCTTGCATTTTGCATGCTCATATTTGATATATATGTTAACATAGGTTTTGCTTGTTATTTTTATCTCATGCTTCTTTATTTTTGTGTATTTTATTTTCATTTATTTTCATTTTAATTACACCTTTATTTCCTTTGATTTATTTGGTTTTATTTCACTTTACTTAAACCATTATTTCCCTTGGGATCTTTATTTTTATTTCACATTACATTTGGCCTTTGTTTCCTTTGTGGTTATTTGGTATCACTTTAAATATTTATGTCATTCCTTTGATTTGTATCTCTATGATTATCTGACCATTTACCTTCCCCATTTTATGGGGATGATAACTAATTTCATTGGTGCTTGTGCTAGATCCCTTGTAGGTTAGTATGGATTATATATTGATATTACTCTCATGGAATATCCCCATCCCTTTCATAACACTATTTTACCTCATTATGATAATTTATTATCATATTCATCATTATATCACTTATTACATGGATGGATCTCTCATGGTACCCTTATTTCCTTTCATTTTAGGCACACATCATTAAGTTTTGAGATTAAATACTTACTTGTGGGTGAGTCTAGGATTCTTTAGACACCATGGATTGTAGGTCCTTTTCTATAATGACTAATGCAAGATTTCTTGTGTTTTTCACCTATTTCATGCATGATTGTTTCTTTGAATCTGTATGAAGGAGGAATATAAAAAGTTAAAAGAGTTAAAATCCAAATCATTAAGAAATAAAAGGCAATGATTAAAAGGCAATTATAAATTCAAAATTTAGATTGCACCAAAAGATGTGATCTTTGGTACATCTCCTATCTTAGTGGAAGCTAAAAATCCATAGTTGGCCTCATGATAGAGTCGAGGTCCATTGGGGTACAGTAGGCTAGTAGATTAAGGTAAGATGTATCATTATATAATATATTATCTAGTACCACCTACATTCTCACACAAGTACTCAATATTCATAGAATACCAATGACTCTGTAAGGGGTCCTAAGGAATAGGGATAATATTGTGGGAAGCTAGGTCCATTTTAATTTTCATGCATATAACATTCATGAAATCACCTATGTACTTAAATTGTTATCCCAAGCTTTGTGTTTACTAGTTGGAGTGCCCTAAATCCTCGATGTCGATAATTATTAGCCTTGATCACTTGTCTAGTGTGTCTCATTCCTGCTAAGGATGCTCACATCACTTATGTGGCACCTCACATTCCTTATTTACATCCTATTATTCCCATTATCCCCATATTAGATATTGATTTTAATTGATAACATCCTTGATCACATATATATACTTGTGCATTTTGGTTTATATTTTGTGAGTTGCATTGTAATACTTGAAATAGGACTAGGTTTCCTTAGAAACACCCTTACACCATTTGATTACCACACCATTTTATTATCATACTAGTCATGTCATTAGGTGGTTGTGTTTTATTACATTGTATCTTAGAACAAACACTAAGTTTGAGTTGTCATCCTTTAGTACTTTTGTTTTTATCTATATATCAAATTATTATTTTATTTTTGTGGTCTTTACTTATCCTACATCCAGTATTTTACATGCTTATTTTACATATTGATTTACATTATCATTTTTAGTCATGTATGATTTATTTAAGATGCTTATATTACATGAGGTGGCCTTTCACTTTCTTACATATATTTTTTAAAGTTTTATTGCATTTAAATTTCATTTACTTACAATGTTTTACATGCTTCCTAATGCAATTTAGTATGTTCTACATTCCTTTTTGTCATTTATGTTTTATATGCTTCCCAAAATGATTTAGTATGTTATACATTCCTTTTTTTCATTCATGGTTTACATGCTTCCCAACACAATTTAGTATGTTCAACATTCCTTTTTTTCATTCATGTTTTAAATGCTTCCCAACATGATTTAGTATGTTCTACATTCTTTTTTGTTATTCATGTTTTACATGCTTCCCAATGTGATTTAGTATTTTATACATTATTTTTTGTCATTTATTATACATTCATTTTTCATCATTTTGTCATTTACATGATTTATCTTTTGGTTTTAACCTAGATTTAATAATCCTAGCTTGCTAATTTTTCTAAGTAATTTAATCAATTTTGAGAGTTATTCATTACTACTTTGACCATCCTACATAAGCACACATTGATTCTATTGTTATTCTTATATACCTAGGGTTTGATTAATTTAAATTTTTTTGAGAGTTATTCATTTCTACTTTGACCATCCTATATATGCACACATTGCTTCTATTGTTAGTCTTATATCCCTAGGGTTTCTCAAATGTAAGTACTGTACCCTCCATGATCATGACTAGGATATTTACATGTATTAATTCAACATAAAGGTAAGTTAAGGTATGTATAAGGTAATTTCAATTAATTTCATTTCATTTTAGCATTAATTTTAGTATTTCATTTGTAGATAGCTTAGCTAGTGTGTTGTTATGTTATTGATCAAAGCACATCCCATGTTACACTCACATGACATGTGGTGAGCTTTGAGTGGGGTACATATATATACATAATATTTTTAAATTTATAATTTAATAATGATTTGTATCTTAAAATAACCTATCAAGTCTTAATCTCTTTGATCGCACACCTGAAAGGGTACCCTAGGAAAGTGGTTGTCAAACCTTTGCTTCATAGGATTGTTGGCCCCTATACCATTACCTAAAACCACTACAAGATACCCTTATCTAATTACCTAAGTAATAAAAACCCACTTATACACTCCCCTAATCAATTCACCATCTAAAATAGTCTCTACCTAAGAAAACACCTCTTTTATTCATTTTTCCTACTACATTGACCTGGTTAACCTTGTTAGGAATCTAGTGCATGCTACAAAAGTCTATCATCCCAAGCCAACCTAATTCAAGGCCTAATGGATCTATTTATAAATAAAAAATATCAACTAAAGCAACCTTGTTGACCAAATTCCTAGTATGGTTTAAGGTCAATCCTTGGATACAAATACCCCCTTAACTTAATTTCTAAAGAGAGAAGTATTCAATTGTGCATCATTCATCTCACAAATCTGCATATACTATCATTTAGAGGTTTCACTACTTTGGTTTTATCCTTAGAGTAGTATCACTTATATTTTAGAGGTCTTATATGCATAGGATAAATATTTTATCTTAGAGTTGATCTATCCTTGTGATCCTTACAAGCCACAATAACCTCTTATAAAACACCATTGGTTAAGGGAGAGATTGAGGCATGACGGGTTCACTTTAACAAGGTAAGTATATTCCTATCCCTTGATATTTTGATAAATAATGTTGTATAAACTAATGGATTAATTTGTATATGTCTTTGATTAGATTAATTCTATATTATCTTAAATATAATTATCTTTACTTGTTTATTATCTACCCCATTTATACCACAAGCTTCGGTGAGCACTAGATTAGCTTGTATGTTTATTTACTAGATTAGCTTATATATTTATTTAGTAGATTAGATAATTTTCATTTATCACATTATAATACCTGTTTAGGGTTATTACATGATGAAATTTGACTAGAGGCCTTGGAAACCTCTTCTTTTCTATTGTGTAATTAGAGATCCCTTAGTTAGGTTTAGTAGATCATCCATAATTGGTTATGATCCTGATATAAAAAAGTATTTTTAAGTAGATTATTAGTTAATTAGCTCCTATTAACTTAGATACTATTGATTAAGATAAGTTTTATATATAATTTATTTCTATTGCATACACCCACTACCTATTCTGGCCTTAAGAACACCCTTCCCAATACAAGAAAATTGTAGTTTTTTGGCCTAAGTTTAGATGTACATAAAATATAAATCATAAGTCAATGAAAAAAATAAAAAAAATATTAATTTTTGTGTAAAATATCTCTAATTTCACCATATATCACATAAATAAAATAGTTGAGATGAATCCCTGGTACACACAATAATAACGGGTCCTAAAATGTAACTTTTTGTATTGAAGAGACAAGTTCTTATCCTCCAAATGACATTTTTGCTTCCAAGACCTCCAGGTGAATGTCAATCAATTAAAGAATGTATGGATAGGAAAATCACATGTTATCCCATGATTAAAACCTATAAATACCCATATATGCATGTTTTCACTATTGTTCAGGAGTGTGGAAACATTTTAACAAATATTGTCAAAGTTGAATGGGTAGTTTGATATGTTCACTTTCATTGCTTCATGGCGTAAACTTGGTACTAAAAAAATGTTTGGGTTGTAAAATAATGTCCATGAATATGTTCTTGGCATTTGATCATGCTTGATCAAGATACCCACTACGTATTCTAGCCTCAAGAATGCCTTTCCCAATACAAAAAAGTAAATTTTTCCTAACTTTAGATGCACATAAAATGAAAACTATAAATCATTTGGATGAACCAAAATAATATTCACATACATGTCAAATCCCTATAGTTTGAACCTAAATAACATTAATGTAACCTTGGATATGAATCTTTGGCACACATTATAGTAATGAGTCCTAAAATGTAACTTTTATGCAGTGAAGAGACAAGTTCTTGTCCTCCACATAACATTTATACCTATATGAACTAAAAATGTAAGTACATCACTTTATATATATATATATATATATATATATATATATATATATATATAATCAAATGACATGTGATCTCATGACCATGATATCTAAATCCACCTAGATGCATGTTTTCACTATTGCTTAGGAGCATGGAAACACTCACAATAAATGTTGTCAAAGTTGAAGGGGTAGTTTGATATCTCTACATATAGTGATTTGTGGCTTGAAATCAACACTAAAAACATATACAGGGTGGTTTTTATCATCTAGGAAAAGGTTATTTTCATCCCATCATGCTTGTTTGAGAGATGCACTACCCATTCCATCCTCAAGAATGCCCTTTCTAATACAAGAAAACTTTTAATTTTTTAGCCTAACTTCAAACTCATGTAAAATTAAAATCATAAGTCTTTTGGATGAAATAAAAGATCCTTCATATGCATGTCAAAGCCCTATAATTTCACCTTGGATCATGTTGATGGAAACTTTGAGATGAATTCATGGCACAAATTGTAGTAATGAGTCTTGAATTGCAAATTTTTATGTGAACAAACAAGTTCTTGTCGTCCACTTGACATTTTTATCTTTAGGACCTCCAAATGCAAGTCTATCACTTTAAAAATGTTTGGATAATAAAATGACACATTATACCATGATCACAACCTTAAAATCCACCTAGATGCATGTTTTCACTATTCTTTATGAGTGTGAAAACACTGACAATAAATGTTATCAAAGTCAAAGGGGTAGTTCAAAATATCCACCTCTTGTGAGTCATGGATTAAAATTGACACTACCAACACATTCAATGTGGTGGATAATGTTTAATACTAGGTTCTTAACCTCTAATCATGCCTGATTGAGAGACCCACTACTTATTCTAGCCTCAATAATGCCTTTCCTAATACAAGAAAAATCTATTTTTGACCTAACTTAAAACGTGCATAAAATAGAAACCATGATTCATTGGAATAAATTGATATAACCTTCACATGCATGTAAAATCTCTTTAATTTAAGCCTAGATAATTTTGATGAAACCTCAAGATGAATACATGGCACATGTTGTAGTAATGGGTCCTCAAATGTAACTTTTTTACAATGAAGAATCAAGTTTTTGTCCTCCAACTAACATTTTCACCTCTAAGACCTCCAAATGCAATTCCATCACTTCAAAGATGTCTACATAATAAAATGACATGTGTTCCCATGATCACGATGTCCAAATATACATGGATACATGATTTCACTATTGTTCAAGAGTGTGAAAACATTGACAACAAATGTTGTTAAATTTGAAGTGATAATTGGATAATTCCACCTCTAGTCCTTCGTGGCTATAAAATGGTGTTTTCAACACATTTAGGGTGGTAGATAACATTCATAATCATGTTTTTAGCCTCCCATCATGCCAAATTAAGAGACCTACTACCCATTCTAGCCTTAATCATGCCCTTTCTATAATAATTGAGTACTTTTATTAAGCTTGTCTTAGCTTCAAAAATATGAAATTCTTTATTAAAAATGCCAACTACATTTAAGGTGGAAGTTTATTTGGCACCATTAATCTACAAAAAAATTGTTAGTAAGTAATTAAAAATGAAATTTATATGTACTGCCTACAAAATCAATAAAATTTGGTAAAATTAGATACATATATATTTGATAACTCAATATACCTTAGAATTTTAATCCAATGAACCACTATGATCTGATGTAATCTTGATAGTAGAAAGAATATCTTCATGTTTTGACTCATGAAATTTTCGTAGATTCCTATTTAATGGCCTCCCGTGATATTTTTTACATCTAATTTTACCCTATGGTTATTTGAGACATTATTTAGTGGATTATGTGTTATTTATTAGTAGATTTGATTCTCATTATGAGCTGGATTAGTTATATGAATTTGATAGTAGATATATTTTACCTTGATGAGATATTACATTATGCTTATGATCATGGTTTTGATTGATTAGTCACATTCAATAGTTGTTATGATTTCATGCTGATTTTTATCATGACATGGACTGACTATATATTTGTTTAGTGAGTTGGATGAAGGATTATTTCCACCCTCATTGACAATGTGGAGGGAGAGTATCATCGGGTAGGGGGGATCAAATGGTTACATTGGGGCTAAAGAGAAGATACTAGGAACCTACACACACCACAATATGAATAAATGAGTGTTTTATTTTATTGCTAACTATATGGTTGATTGAATAATTTGAATGAATTTAGCTATAGTTGATTTTTATAACCATATTTAGTAATACATGCTTACATTATTCTGGATGATGTTAATTTTTATGCTATTTTTTGGATAGTTATAATGTAGTAAAATTATTGCTTAGATATTTTATATTACTTATTGAATAGAGTATCCTTTCTAGATAATGTTTGTGACTGCATTAAAAAATGTCATTAAAATCTAATATGATATTGAAAAGACTTCTTTATGCATTTAAAGATGTGCAAGATATGATGTGTTAAATGGTCTTATAATTCTTAGTTTATTTATTTCAATATTTTGTTATGATGTACCCCTTGGGGGTCTTGTTGGAAAAAAGGTTCTAGGGGAAAATACCCCCCAAGGTAATTATTGTGTTAAATACAAAACTTGTAATGAATGGTTTATGTTTTGATTAATCTATTATTATATTACTTTTTGGGACATTATGATAATTATGTTTGAAAATGTTTTGAGATTTGAATTAGGGTCCGATTATGATGTAAAAGGCTAACATAAAGGAAATTAGGTTTTCTTCTGGAGGGTAATCATTTTGTGAGGGATTTGACTTAGTTTGTGATTGGAAGCATACTTGGGCACTGATATTTCATGCATGCAATCGTGAAAATATGAGTGGATTTGAAGTTGGAGAGTGGTATATTTATGAAAAACTTTGTAAAAAATATTAATGGGCTGAGATAATAGGAACTTAGTAAAGTCAAGCCAAGCATGTAGGAGTTGTATGAGAAGATAAGTAAAAGGAAAAGGAATATAATGGAGGATCTGATTCTATCTTCAAGGAGGATGAATAAAGAAGAAAGGAAGGTATTATCCTGTGTCTTGGAGTAAGGACTTGTTGATAGGTGGCTTAAGTAAGATATTTATATCTTATAGGTTAGTTCTTTTATTGTTACATTTTAATATCTAATAAATAGGGTTTTATTTTGGGTAAATATTCTTGTTGATTATTTGAATAAAACCATAAATTAATACCCTAGGGTTTTATGGTTATAGATATAAGGAAGGAGCTATACTCTATCCTTAGACCTATCGCTCTAAGGACCAAACCTTTAAAAGAATGACTAGGTCCAAGCTATATCTTTATGGTTCATGGATAATTAAATAGGGTCTAGTCGTTGAAAATATTCTTAATAGGGATATATATCTATATTGCATTCATTTAATATTATAATATATATATATATATATATATATATATATATATATATATATATATATATATATATATATATATATACACATCAATTTCTATGGCCATAGAAGTAAACTTCAATTTTATTGTAGTCAATTTAGGTTTGTTAAAGGATAATGATATAATTTTATAGGTCTTTATTTTGGGAAATATTTGACCTTAACAAGGTTTAACAAATTATTTAAGGTCTACCTATGGATGATTATGACATTTAAATTTGAGATCTATAGATTATATTTATGCAACCATTATAAATAAACTCTAATATATATAGGCTTGCAGATATGATCCTTGTTTAATCTTGCATATCATGATTATGTGGCTTTATGTGAAGTGTTGGCATATTAATATTTTGTTATAGTTATTTTTAGATAGCCATGAGGGATTAATTTTATTGAAGTTAGAATTTGTGTAAAGAAATCTGGAAATTTTAAGATATTGTGGGAATTATATAGGGCTGAGGGTATGATTGTTTTATGGGTTTTGTAGACTAAATTATTCACTTACAAAGTTATAGGATCTCATTTTATCAAATATATAAAATATTTAAAGAGATACTATAGTGTTAGGATAATTATGGGTTTGGGTGTTTAAGATTTGGTTATGTTATTAAATGCCAATATTGAATTTGTACCTTCATGAATAATAGAGTAAGGCAAGGGGATTTACATATAAAGTATCATAGTTGATATTTCTACTTACTATCATGATTACATTATGACTTAATGCTCCCTTAATAAGATATGTAGGTTCCAACTTGATAGGGTAAAATTATATATTGAGATTTGATGATCATGGTACATAATAATACATTTATCCATTGAATATACGAGAAATGGAATAATAGGGTTATGTTTTCAATTAGATTAAACTATGAAATGAAGATTCTATTGGGGTATTAATGCTTCATATAACACTTGAAGTCCAAAATGTTCTTTGATTAATACAATGTCATCTGGAGTACATTACCCTATAAGATAGAGATATGAAAATGTTATTTGAATATTTAATAATTCTAAGTATATAGTAATATAATATGAAGATATAACCCTATACCAATAGACTATGTCAATGAGATGTAGATATATTACTTGGTTTTAATAGGATGGATAAGGTTTTATAAATGGTTTCACCTTTTTCTATTATAATTTATAATTTGAATACTTAAAAATATTTTGTGTGGAATATATGGAAGCTACAGTGATAGCATGATTATTTATATTGTACTTGGGTATAATAAACACAATTTGTTATGTTTAGAAGAAAGAAAAAATAAATTGATACTTATTATTTTGGTCATGAATTAAGTTGATATATTAAGATTATGTTGGAATTTATCAAGTATTATGTGTGTTTGGAAATTATGATAGAAAGATATGTTGAGATAAAAGCTTAGAAAAACTTGATTCTTGTTCTAGCTTATTAACACATCTGTATGAGGTTAAATTGGGTACTTGGCTATGAATGCATATATTTTTAGTATTGCATAGTATTTATTGATATGATTTTTAATATTTAATTTCATGCTATATTAGATAACATGAAGTACATATATGAGTACACCATTGGATGATGCATATAAATAATCCCTAATATCATTTTATATGATTTAGTAGCAGAGATTATTGTGCAAGTGAAAACAAATTAGATTATGTAATCTTAATTCTATAATGAAAACTTTGGTCAAACTAATGTTATAACTGAGACATTGTCATTTCACTGTACTACTAGTTTACATGTTTTATGTTATCATTTATATAGAGAAATGGATTCCATGGTTTATTTGATTGCTTCATGTAATAGTGTTAGTGTACACATGGGTTCTGGTTGTTTCATGATATACACACTATTTTTATCTACCCCTCTATGAAGGGTAGGGCACTCTCAAAAGTGAGTTGTGTGGGATTTTGTTGTTCTATGGCTAGAGGTAAAGCACTCAAATGATGCTCTCCCTCTATCAACTAAATCAATTAGATGGAGCTACACTCAGGGTATGTGATGGATCATAGAGTTGTACTTAGTAGTTTGTATTGTACTTTTATACTATCATTGTGTATATTTAATATTATACCATGTTTTACCCTATTTTGGGTGTATAATCAACATAGTAGTGGCTGTCTACTTGTATAATTTTTTTAAATTATAAACACTAGTGGTTGTATTTGTATTTTTTTTAATTCATGGAATATATTTGCATTTGTAGTTCTTAGTTTTCCTTAATGCTTAAATAATCAATTACTCAACTTAATGATGTGTTTAATGATTGAATACTAAATGATATTATTATTTCAGTGGGCTGATGTGATTTATGCATATGTTATTTTAACTTCATTTAGTTTTTAGGTTGTAAAATAATGGCTATAATTAATCTTGGCCATAAGGTTGTTAAAAAAAATTAGTATTAAATTTGAGATAGAACCAAATTGGGTCTAACATTATGGTATCAAAGCTTAAGGTTTAGCTATTAGACTTGATGAGTTCACTAATGAAAATTTTATTCTCATAATTTTTTAGAAAGGAGAATGGATGAGGTAGATCAGTTGGTGAGGATCCTCTTAACACAAACAGTAAGGTTGATCTTATTCATCTAGTCCTAAAACAAGCTATAGAACTAATTAGATTCTCATAGTTATGAATCATAATCATGATCATATAACATATCTTGAATGAGAGGTTCTTAGACCTAAAGATAAAAATGAACACCCACTAAATATGAAGTTACTTAAGAACATCATCATGAGGAAAGTACACCAGTATGTTAGAGCTCAAGTAGTTATCGAGCTAGCATGAGACATGAAGAAGGTAAAACCACCCAAATTTAATGGAATAATGTTGGGTAATAGAGATGGATTTTAGTTAATATAGATCAAAAATTATTTTAATATTCAAAATATTTTAAGGTCACAAAAGTTGTGTGGGGAGCTTACCAATTAGCTAGTGAAGCAACAACTTGGTGGTATAATAAAAAGATTGAGATGAATCTAGATTTAACAACATAACATGGGAATAATTTATGACTCTTTTTAGAGCATGATGGTTACCTCAGCTTTACTTTGACCAAAATTTGAGGGAAGGAGACTTGTCAGTGAATGAGTATAGAGAATAATTTATTAAGATCTTGAAATATGTTCCACAATATTATAAGGAATAACATTTATATATTGATAAATTCATTATGGGTTTGAGACCCCAGATTGGACATGAGGTGGATGTCAAAAATTGAAATCTTTGGTAGAGGTTAGAAAAAAGTATAAGAAAAAGTTCTATAGTTCCAAGAATCTTTTTAAGAAGAAGAACCAGAAGTAGAATGAAAATTATAAGAACCAATTCAATGATCATAATGCAAGGTTTTCAACTACCTCATGGAATAGAAAGCCAAGAGGTAACTTCAGAGAAGGTATTAAGGGTAAAAACTCGAGAGGAAGGGAACTCAAGGAGGATGTTTCACTTGTGGATGAGATCACTATGATAAGGACTATCCTTGGTGAAAGAAAAATGGAAAAAATAAGAATTCAAATTCTTCTTCACATCAGGGAATCTTTTGTTAGCATATCCACACAATAGTGGATAATCGATAGGCTGAATTCCAAGCCTCTCCCATTGAAGTTTAGGTACTAATTTTGGTCATCTATTTACTATTTTTATTGATATTAGAGATACTAAATGATTTATTTCTCTTATAATATTGAATAAATTATTTAGGAAGCTTGGTTATATGGAAAATGCATAGTCAATGTAGTATGGGAATGAGTCTAAGGTCAAAGTTGAAAAATGTCTCATGGAATCTAAAATCCATTTTCCATAATTCACCATGGTTGTGGATGTCTATGAAACATCATTAGGTTCATATGGCATGATCTAATGAGTGAATTAGCTAGCTAGGCATAAAGACAAAGTGGATTGCTTCCTTAAAAAGGTTAAATGTTAGGATGATTTGGGAACTTAAACCCAAATGTAAGGAAATTAGAGAGAGTTGAAGCTTAATATATTTTTTTTGCATTCAATTAAAGAGGGCTCAATGCAAAGGATGTAAAGAATTCCTTGTCAAAATGGATGAAGTTTTAGAATCCAAGCAACCCACCTTGGAAGATTATCCCTTTCCACAAGAATTTTAGGATCTCTTTCTTGAAAAATTTCCAGGGTTATCTTGAAAAAGGGATTTTGATTTCTATATAGATATCATTTTAGGATCAAAACTATAATCTAAGGCATCTTATAGGATGAAAACAATAGAATTGATTGAGTTGAAAGTATAACTTCAAAAGATGTTTCCCAAAGTTTTGATTCATCCAAGTGTTTTGTCATGGGGAACACCTTTAGTTTTTGTCAAGAAGAAAGATAGAATGCTTTGTTTGTGTATAGACTACCACATGATCAATAAATAAATAATCAAGAAAAAATATCCATTACCTCACATTGATGATATTTTCAATTAAATACATGGTGAAATAGTCTTGTGAAATATAGAACTTCAAGAAAGATACCATTATTTAAGAATTTTGGAGGAGGATATTATGAAAATGACTTTTAGAAATCTCTACAGGCACTATGAGTTCACAGTGCTACCTTTTGGGTCGACCAATGCACCAATAAATTTTATAAATCTCATGAACAATGTGTTCATGGATTATCTTGACCAATTTTTTTTAGTTTTCTTGGATGACATACTCATATATTCTAATAATGAGGAAGATCATGTTGAGCACTTGTAGTTAGTGTTGTAACAGTTGTAAAAACACAAGTTATATGGTAAGTTGTCCAAGTGTGATTTCTTTCAGAAAAGAGTCCAATACTTGGGACACTTCATTTCCAAAGAAGGAATTTCAATTGATCCAACTAATATTAGGGCCATCATGGATTGGCCATCACCTAAAAAAATTTATGAGGTGCATAGTTTTATGGGATTAGTGGGGTACTACAAGAAATATGTACATACTTTTTCCAATATAAATAACCCAATCACCTCTTTTTAATGAAAGGAGCAATGATTTGTTTAGTTAGATAAGTGAAAAAAAGCCTTCCTAGTTTTAAAATAGAGGATTAAATCTACACAAATATTGTAGATTCTAGACTTAAATGGCATTTTTTAGTGATAACTAATGCTTCAGGAGATGGTTTAGGAGGATTGTTCATGTAGGATGGTTCAGTTGTGGCCTATGAATCTAGGAAAATAAAACCATATGAGGCCAATTATGATTCTCATGATCTGAAATTGGCCACCATAGTTCACATTTTTTAGGTTTTGAGATATTACTTTTTGGGTAAACTCTTTGAACTTAGGACTAAAAATCTAGGTCTTAAGTATATTTTCACCCAACCCAACCTCAATGCTTACTATAGGTGGTGGTTAGGGTTTCTTTTTTATTATGATTTTTATATCAACTACATTTATATCAAGTAAAATTGATTAGAATATGCACTTAGTCATAGGAGATACATTACAACTTTGGCTACCACTAGAAGCACCTTTAGAGGCCAGGTAGTAAAATTCTCACCTAGTGATGATTTAATGAATAATTCAAGAAAGATTTGACTAAAAAATCATAGGATCATAGATATCAATATTTTTAGTTATAAAATGATGGAATTTTAAGGTTAAATGTTAAGATTTATGTTCCTAATAAGGAAACTTTTAGAAATATCAAGCTAAAGGAATTGCACAATGCCCCTTATTCAGGGCATCCAAGAATAACTAAGTTGGTAGTAAAGTTAAAACCTATGTATTTTTGGAAAGGACTTAATATGGATGAAATAGATTTTGTTTTTATATGCTTGGAGTTTCAATGAGTCAAGGTTGAACATGTGCATCCTGCTGGGTTGTTATACCCACATTTGATACTTGAATGGAAATGATAGGTGATTAGCATGGATTTTATTCAAGGTTTGCCTATGTCTAGAAACGGTCACGATATGATATTGGTTATGGTAGATACACTAAGGTAGCTCATTTTATTCATAGTAATATAGATGATGATGCACCTATGATTTAAAAAAGGTTTGTGAAATAAATTTACAAATTTCATGGGTTTTCTAAAAACATTATTTTAAATAAGGACCCCAAAATGACTTATATATTTTGGATAACTTTAAATTCTACATTGGGAAGTCAACTAAATTTTAATACCACCTACCATACAAAAATGGATGGGTAAATAGAAAGGATAAATTAGATCCTAGAGGATCTATTGAGAATGTATTGCATGGATCCATAATACAAATGGGAAGAGTATCTTCCATTGTTTGAATTTGCTTACAATAACTCCTACTAATTAGCTATAAATATGTCTCCTTTTGAGGCATTATATGGTATAAAATCCAAAACACCTAGAAACTAAGACAATATAGAAGATACAATGGTTTTTGGAAATGACATGCTTGCTGAAATGGATGAACAAGTAAAATTAATAAGGTAGAGATTGGCTAAAGTCAATGATAAATAGAAAAGCTTTGATAATCTAAAAATAAGAGAAAGGTAGTTTCCTATTGGGTATAAAGTTTTTCTATGGATTAAACACCAAAAGTGTTCAATTAAGTTTGGTAAATCAATAAATATGTCACCTAGATATGTAGGACCTTTTGAGGTCCTAGAAGTAATCAATCCTGTAGCATATAGGCTTGCATTTCCACTAGCTCTAGCAAAAATGCATAATGTGTTTTCATGTTTCATATTTTAAAAAGTATATTACTTATCCTACACATGTTTTGGATTGGAATGCATTACAAGTTCATGATCTAGGGGTGATCACTTTAGAACCAATCAAAATAATTGATATTCATAATCTTATCTTACATAATAAAGAGGTATCATAGTGCAAGGTCCCATGGGACCAATACTCTAAAGATAGTGTTACATGGGAGGATTATGAGGATTTTTGAGGTTATTTCCTCTTTTATTTAATTAAATTTTTTTGTTGAACATTATTTATTTTCTAACGAGACATTATATTTAATTATGCTGAACTTAGTTAAATTTTTGATCTTTTGTTTGAAATAAGTGTCATTAAGACAATGACTAGTTTTAGGGGGAAAGATATTACATCCAATTTTTTCCTATGGTTATTTGAGACATTATTCAATGGCTTATGTGTTTTTTATTAGTGTATTTGATGTTCATTATGAGCTATATTAGGTGTTTTTATTTGATAGTAAATATATTTTACCTTGATGAGTTGTTACATTATGCTTATGATCATGATTTTTATTGATTAGTCACATTCATCATCTGTTATGATTTCATGTTGATTTTTATCATGACATGGACTAATTACAAGTTTGGTTGGTGAGTAATATGTAGGATATTTTTCACCCTCATTGACAGTGTGGAGGGAGATTATCATTAGAGAGGGGGGTGTTAATGGTTACATTGGGAGTAAAGAGAATATAATAGGAACCTGCACACACCACAATAGGACTGAACAAATGTGTGATTTTTTTGTTAACTATATGGTTGATTGAGTATGTTGAATTAATTTAGTTATGGTTACTTTGGATAACCATATTTATTAATACATGCTTACATTCTTATAGATGATGTTGCTTTGTATGTTATTTTTCAAATAGTTGCAATGTAGTAAAATTATTGCTTAGATATTTTATATTACTTATTGAATATAGTAACCTTGTCAGGTTATGTTTATGACTATACTAAAAATCATAATTTAAATCTAATATGATATTGGAAAGACTTATTTATGCATTTAGAGATGTGTAGGCTATGATATGTTGAATGGTCATAAAATTCTTAGTTTATTTCTTTTGATATTTGTTATAATGTATCCCTTGGGGGTCTTGTTGGAAAAAAAGTGATAAGGGAAAATACCCCCCTAAGGTAATTGTTTGGATTTCAATACAAAAATTTTAATGAATAATTTATATTTTGATTAATCTATTATTATAATAAGTTTCAAGACATTGTGATAGTTATGTTTGACAAGGATTTGAGATTTGAATTAGGGTTCAATTATGATGGAAAAAGGCTAACATAAAGGAAATTATGTTTTATTTTAGAGAGTAATTATTTTTTGAGGGAGTTGACTTGGTCTGTGACTAGAAGCATAATTGGTTGTCTATCTTTCATTCATGAAAGCATGGAACAATGAGTGGATTTGAAGTTGGAGCGTGGAATATTTATGAAAACTATTGTAATAATATTTATGGGCTAAGATAGTAGGAGCTTAGTAAATTTAGGCCAAACATACAGGAATTAGGTGAGAAGAAAGTAGAAGGAAAAGGAATATAATGGAGGATATGGTTCTATCTTCAAGGAGGATGGCTGGAGAATAAAGGAAGGTATTAGCCCATGTCTTGGAGCAAGGAGCTACTAATAGGTGTCGTAAGCAAGATATTTATATCTTACATGATGGTTCTTTTCTTGTTGCATTTTCAATATGTAATGAATAGGTTTTTATTTTGGGTAAATATTATTGTTGATTATTTTAATAAAACCATAAATTAATACCCTAGGGTTTTAGGGCTATATATATGAGGGAACTATACTCTATCTCAAACCTATCATTCTAAGGACCAAACCTTGAAAAGAATGACCAGGTATGAGCTATATCTTTTTGACTCCTAACTAAGTAAATAGGGTCTGGTGGTTGAAAATATTCTCAACAGGGATAAATACATACATAAATACATATATATTACATCAATTTACTATTATAATATAGATATATATACATAAATCTTTATGGCCATAGCAGCAAGCTTCAATTTTGTAGCAGTCAATTTCGATTTGTTTGTTAAAGGATGATAATTATATAATTTTTTGGGTCTTTATTTTGGGAAATATTTGACCTTAATGGGGTTTAAAACATTATTTAAGGTCTGCCTAAGGATGAGTATGACACCTTAATTTGAGATCTATAGATTGCATTGACATAGCTTTTATAAATAAAATCATATATATAAACCTATAGGTATGATCCTTGTTTAATCCCATATAACATGATTATATGGCTTTAAATGAAGTGTTGGCATATTAATATTGAGTAATAACTGTTTTTAGATAGCCATGAGGGATTCATTTTAATGAAGTTAGAATTTGTGTAAAGAAATTTATAAACTTTAGACATTATGGGACTTATATAGGGCTGAGGGTATGATTGTTTTATGGGTTTTATCGAGTAAATTATTCACTTAAAAACTTGTAGGATATCATTTTATTAAAGATATAAATTATTTAAATATATTTGGTAACTTTAGGATAATTATGGGTTTGGGTGTTTGAGATTTGGTTATGTTATTAAATGTTGAGACCGATATTATTCCTTCATGATTCATAGAGTAAGGTTGGGGGATTTACCTATAAAGTATGAGAGTTGATAGTTTTAATTTTTATCATGATTACTTGTGAATTAATTATCCCTTAGAAAAACCTGTAGGTTTCACCTTGATAGGAAATATATTGATATTTGAAGAGCATAGAATATGAGACTACATGTATCCATCAAATATATAAGAAATGGAATAATAGGGTTATGTTTTCCATTATATTAAACTATGAAATGGAGATTCTCTAGGGGGATTAACACATCATATAACCATTGAAGTCTAAAATGTTATTTTATTAATACAGTTTCATCTAGAATACATTACCCTATAAGATGGAGATATGGGGATGCAATTTGATTATTTAATGACTATGAGTATATAGTAATAGAATATGAAGATATAAATTTGTACCAATAGAGTATGTCGATGAAATATAGATATATAACTTGGTTTTAATAAGATGACCAAGGTTTTATAAATGGTTTCACATTTTTCTATAGTAAATTATAATTTGGCTGGTTATAAATATCTTGTGTGGAATATATGGAAGCTATGGTGATGGTATGATTGTTTGTGATGTACTTGGGTGTTATAAATATAATTTGTTATGTTTAGATGAAATCACAAATAAATTGATATTTATTATTTTGGTCATGAATTAAGTTGATATATGAGGATTATGATAGAAGTTGTTAAGTATTATGTGTGTTTGGAAATTATGATAGAAAGATCTGTTGAGATAAAATCTTAGAAAAACTTTATTCTTGTTATAGCTTGTTAACATATCCATATGAGGTTAAATTGGGTACTTGGGTGTGAGTGCATATATTTTCACTATTAAATAGTATTTATTGATCTTATTTTGAATATTTACTTTCATGCTATGCTGGATAATAAGAAGTACATTTGTGAGTACACTAGTGGGTGACTCGTATACATACTCCTTGATATAATTTTATATGATTTAGTAACAGAGTACCTTGTGAGTGAAAATGACTTAGATTATGTAATCTGAATTATATAATGAAAACTTTGACTAGATTAATTTTATAGTTGAGACATTAAAATTTCATTATACTATTAGTTTATATGTTTACTGTTATCATTTAGATAAAGGAATAGATTCTATGGTCTATTTGATTACTGCATGTAATAGTGTTAGTATACTCAAAGGTTCTGGTCCTTTATTGATATTTGCACTATTTTTATCTACCCCTTTATGAAGGGTAGGGCCACTCCTAGAAGGGAGACATGTGGGAGACCATTATTCTATGGTTGGAGGTAAAACACTTAGATGATGCTCTCCCTCTGTCAACTAAATCATATAGATTAAGGATGCAATTTGATTATTTAACGACTATGAGTATATAGTAATAGAATATTAAGATATAAATTTGTACCAATGGAGTATGTTGATGAAATATAGATATATAACTTGGTAATAAGATGGCCAAGGTTTTATAAATGGTTTCACCTTTTTCTATAGTAAATTATAATTTGGCTAGTTATAAATATATTGTGTGGAATATATGGAAGCTATGGTGATGGTATGATTGTTTGTGCTATACTTGGGTATTATATATATAATTTGTTATGTTTAGATGAAATCACAAATAAATTGATATTTATTATTTTGGTCATGAATTAAGTTGATATATGAGGATTATGATATAAGTTGTTAAGTATTATGTGTGTTTGGAAATTATGATAAAAAGATATGTTGAGATAAAATCTTAGAAAAACTTTATTCTTGTTATAGCTTGTTAACATATCCATATGAGGTTAAATTGGGTACTTGGGTGTGAATGCATATATTTTCACTATTAAATAGTATTTATTGATCTTATTTTGAATATTTACTTTCATGCTATGTTGGATAATAAGAAGTACATTTACGAGTACACTAGTGGGTGACTTGTATACATACTCACTGATATAATTTTATATGATTTAGTAGGATAGTACCTTATGAGTGAAAATGACTTAGGTTATGTAATATAAATTATATAATGAAAACTTTGGCTAGATTAATGTTATAGCTGAGACATTAAAATTTCATTATACTACTAGTTTATATGTTTAATGTTATCATTTAGATAAAGGAATAGATTATATGGTCTATTCGATTATTGCATGTAATAGTGTTAGTATACTCAAAGGTTCTGGTCATTTATTGATATTTGCACTATTTTTATCTACCCATTTATGAAGGGTAGGGCCACTCCTAGAAGGGAGACATGTGGGAGACCATTATTCTATAGCTTGAGGTAAAACACTTAGATGATGCTCTCCCTTTGTCAACTAAATCATATAGATGAAGCTACACTTAGGCTATGTAATGGATCATGAAGTTGTACTTAGTAGTTCATATTGAATTTTTTACTATCATTATGTATATTTGATATTGTACCATATTTTACCCTATTTTGGGTGTATAATAAACATCGTAGTGGCTATGTATTTGTATAAACATTTTGAATTATAATAGTGCAATCTGTTAGTCCTAATTGGTTCTAACTCAAATTGGTACTATTTTTTTTTAAAACCTTATTGCTAAGATTAATTATAGCCATTAGTTTAAAACCTAAAAACTAAATGAAGTTAAAATAATAAATACATAAATCACATCATTAATTTGAGTAACTAATCATTTAATCATTAAGGGAAACTAAGAACTGCAAATGTAGATATAATCCATGAATCGAATAAAAATAAAAATACAACCACCACTATTTATAATTCAAAATGTTTATACAAGTACACAACCATAGATTCCTATAGAATGGCCTCCCATGATATTTGAGCAATTGAATATTTATTACAAGAACTAAATTTGAATAGTGCAATATCTTCCTATGTGATTAAAAGTATCCAAACAATTATACATCTATTTTTTTGATAAGATATCATCGAAGCCAAGTTCCAATGACTACCAGAGACCTAGTGGGATAATCAAAGTTTTCTCTATATATGATTGGGGAAGTCAATTTTTTCTTTCCTTTACACATTGACATAAGTAGTAATTTGTTCCCTCTTCACTATCCTCATTAACAATAAATGTAAAAACATGCCCTATATCACATTTAAAATAATTTTTAATGACAATGTCAAGATAGATAATGAGAATAAATAATACATAATGATTAATAGTCTACCAAGTCATACTAACTCAGATATATGGTCAAAGTCATATGATGATATCATATTTATAAGTTGTAATGCTAGTGGAACCTTATATGTGTCGATTGGAATTAGAGGTCTTCGTCTCCAATCATCTACCCACTCTTGTAACTCACACTCATTTCAAACAATTTCCATGCATGTAGAATAAAAACATGCATGATCTCTCATATGAATAGTCCAAGATACTGTATTTGAGCTATAAAATGAGTGGATCTCACTTGATCCATTTACGATCATACAATCCTCATACTTTACCAAGTGTTCTTCCTCCACCAACTAGAAATATATACAAATAGTAGAATTTTCTTGAACACCATGGCCCATTTGCTCATTACACCTTTCAAAAATGGTTTTTGAGTTAGTCAAAATAACACCATATTCAAAATTCAACTCCTCTCTTGCATTGAATCTTTTTACACATCCTCTATCACCATTATGCTCCCATTTTCCATGGCCAACCTTAGTGAAACTCTAAATATGTTCTACACTACTGGTAATGTACATCTTGATCAATTAGTAAAATATCTATGCATTATTGAATTATGATTTATAATTATCTAACTAAATGTAATGATGCTTTAAAGTAATGTTCCTATCAGTCAAATTTACATAGAACATTTCAAAACAACATTGCACATACTCTATACAATTTGATTGGTCATCGCGGACATAGAAATGGTACTCTAATATTTTTTGATCTTACTATATATTATTAGGTGCATGTATTAATGTTATATGCATGAATATGACAACTTTTACTAAGTTGTAATAATATGATTGAACTTCCATTTGTGTTTTGCATGTGTAATTCTTAGCAAAGTCAACTACTGAAAAAATATAACCAAGTGGAAATGTGTCCTTGTTTAGTTTTAAATGTTCATCCAACCATCTATCTTTATATGTGATTCATGTACTCATTGATAATTTACTCCCTAAATTTGACTATAAATTATGAAACAAGTATCTATTTTGTAACAATCTCACACCTTTTAGATTATTTTTACTCTTTTACTTGATAAGTCACATATTTGTATTTACTCAAATCGACTAATTTCAATCCAATTGCACTTGCAATCTCCTCATGGATATACTTTTTAAATTTTTACAATCCACCATAAATGCTACAATTTTCATCCAAACATGCTTTGTTATAAAAGAACTATCCATCTATTTTTTCACAAAAATGGTTGGAATAAATTCCCTAGCTTATTTTGGTGAAACTTCTAAGCCACACTCCCACAAAATTTTATTAGTATGTAAAGTACAATGCATATGAAAAAAATCATCATAGTGTATTTAAAATTCAACATGTTTCCTACAATAATAAGTGGTGCATGTGTGGTTTATTTTTAAATAAAAGGGTTTGGCCATCTCAAAATATATTTGACTAATAGAAATTTGTAAATGTTTTTACACAAATTTAGAGTATAATTATGTTTGGGTCATATCCAATAAATGTTTCAGATGTGGTTCATGGTTTCAAGAACCAACTCTTGTTTCCACTGCATCTCTTGTATTGGGTGAGTTTGTTGTATTATCTTTTCAAAATTCAAGTAAATCTTTGAGAGCATCAACTATAGACTTGTCCTTTCAGGGAAGTCTACCAGATAATTCCTAGAGATCATTAAGTCTTTGGTGTATTTCAGTCATTTTCATTAATGTTTTTCTATTTATGTTTAGTGCTCGACTAGTTTTTTAAACCAGGCATTTTTATCTATTTGAATACCTACTACATAAGTTTTAATTATACATTAGGTAGCATTATAATATTTGTTATGTGATGCCATACCTACAATATGACATGCATCATGTATATTTTCAATAATTTCATTATTTTCACCATCCATTCTAGATGTTCTTAGTCTTAGGGTGTAGATTGTAGGTCTCATCTTAATCAATTTCATTAATGAAAAAAAAAATTGACATTTGAATATCAAAATCTAATTTTCCAAAGAGATCAATTTTTTCAGCCAGTCTTCTTGAATGGTGGTCAAATATTTTTTTATGCATTGGTTACAAAATATTTTTATAAATTTCAATTAAGTACTTGCCTTTTCTACACATAATATTTGGATGTCTTTTGAATGGTAGAATTTGTTGAGAGGGAATTTCAAAATCATTATGATCACTAATATATTATTTATTGTTACTTGCATTGTTTAGTGTTTCCATGACATTTTTTCATTGTTAATTTCATCATTATGTGTTTCTATGAAATTTTCTTTATTTTTAGGGGGTAAATCATCATGCATAGATTCACCATAAATAAAATAAAAAATATATACTTTGAATGTGGACTTGAAATATAATTTAAACTTTTAGTTAAACAATAATCATCATTATTCAATTCATCATTATCTACTAAATTTGGTTCATTACGGATAATGTTTGTACCTTGTCTTAAATGAAATGTTTGAATTCATAACTTTTGCTTTTCTTAACTCTTTTAATTACTCCAATGTTTTTTGATTTAATTATTTCCTCTTTCTTGAATGAGAACCATCACCCATGAATAAACACATAAAATTTTGATTACTTTTGATGGTGGGGTCCCAAAAAATAATTTGATTCCTTTTGTCTTTACCGTTTAAAGTGCATAATGATGCAAAGAATGTAAGTGGGGTCAAAATTCTCAAAATAACCTAAAAATAAACTTTGGAAAAAGAGTTTTTGTTTATTAAGATAATAATGTGTACATGTTAAAATTCAGACATGTTATAGCACACAAACATTAAAGAGCATATGCATTATAACTATTATATCTATATAGTCATTTATCATATTGTTATGATATATGGTTATGTTATGTGATGCAATCTAGATTATGTAATATTATGTCATGAAATCAAATATAATTTATTTTGTGTTTACATCTATGATACAATTCTAGGGTCAATTTAACCATGTATTTCATCTTATACAAATGATTAATCCATAATTTAGGTTTACGGGGCTTAATTTGGCCCAAATCACATCTCTAATTACACAGATTGAATAATTATATCAATGTTTGACCAATTTAGGCCCAAATCATGTCTCTAATTACACTAATTGATTAATTAGATCAATTCATGACTAATTTAACCCCAAATCACTTCTTGATCTTGTCTAGTTAGGTTGAAAGGGCTCAAATTGACCCCAATTTCCTTCATGATTAAATTGGTGGACTATTTGATTTATTTTTTTATGATATTAAGGTTGATTGACACTCAAAATACATCATATATAGTCAAAATTAAGATTATGGGGTTAAATTTCATCCAAATTACATCAATTAATTGTAACCCTAAACCCTAAAACTGAAACCCTAAGCCATAATTAGGGTTAATGGGGCTCAATATGGCCCAAATAATATATATATATATATAATTACACAAATTAACTTATCAAATCAATTCATGACATAATCAGAGAGAATTAGCCCCAAATCACATCTTATTCTTGTAGTTAGGTTGAAGGGGCTCAAATTGGCCCAAATTTCTTTGGTGATTGAATAGGTAGACTATTTAATTTATGGTGTTATGGTAGTGGGGTTGATTGACCTCCAAATTACTCTTATATAGTCAAAACAAGGTTCATAGGATTGAATTTCATCTAAATTGCAAAACTAATTGTAATAATTGACTAATTAGCTTGATATTTGAGGAAATAGGAGCTAATTTCTAGCCCTAAATCACTTCTTATTAGATTTAGGTTCAAAAGGTTCATATTGGCCCAAATTACCTCTGTATTTGCATTTATAATATAATTAAAGGGTTTATTAATCCATATGTCACATCCTATATAATTTATTGAGCCATAATTTAAGTTTATAGGGCTCAATTTAGCCTAATTACATTTCTAACTACACCAATTGACTAACTAGATCAATTCACATGACTAATTTAACCCCAAATCATGTCCTCCTCTTGTAGTTAGGTTTAAGGGGCTCAAATTGGCCCCAATTTCCTTTGTGATTTAATTGGTGGATTACTTTCTTTATTTTTTTTATGATAGTGGGGTTGATTGACCCTCATATTACATCATATATTGTCAAAATTAGGTTCATGGGGTTCAATTTTGTCCAACTTGCATAGACTAATTGTAACCTTTAAATTTAAACCATAAATCCTAAATTGTAACCTATAATTTATGTCCATAGAGATCAATTTATCCCAAACCACATGTATAATTACACCAATTGACTGATTGGATCAATTCATGACAAAATCAAAGCTAATTTAGCCCCAAATCACGTTTTGATCTTGTAATTAGATTTAAGGGGCTTAAATTTGCCTCAATTTTTTCATTGATTGAATGAATCAACTATTTGGTTTATTATATGATGACATTAGGGCTAATTTCACTCAAAATCACATCACATATAATTCAAACTAGTTTGAATGTGGCTCAATTTTTCTAGAATCATGTCATTAATTACAACATTTGACTAATTGACTCAATCTATGATGAAATCAAAGCCTATTTAGCCTCAAATCACATTGTATAGTTGTAATTAGGTTTAAAGGGCTCGTATTGACCCTAATTGCCTTCATAATTGAACCAATCAACTATTTCATTCATTACATGATGACATTAAAGTTTATTGAGCATAATACCATCTCCTACACAGGTCAAACTTGTATTTATAATTGAACCAAATGATTATTTGCTTCATTCTATGTTGAAGTTGGAGCTGATTAAGGCCCAAATCACATTTTATAGTCACAGTTAGGTTTAAGGTTCTCAAATTACCCCTGATTGCCTTTGAATTGAACCAATGGACTATTTGGTTTATTTTGTTATCATATGGGGGTCAAGATCCCCAAATTACATCTTTTATAGTCAAAATTAGGTTCACTAAGCTCAATTCCACTCAAATTACATCATTTATTATATTGATTCACTCATTCCCTACCATGTCAACAATCTAAGCTAATTTATCTCCAAATCACATCCTATAGTCACATTTATGTGTAAGGGGTCCAAATTTGCCTAATTGCCTCTACATTAGAAATAATAGAATCTTTCATTCATTTTTAATGAAACTAGTACTATTTGAACTATAAACCATAATCTATTTAGTCAAAATTATGTTCATGGATGCAAACACACCAAAACTACATCATTATATCAATTATGTCCTTTTTGTGGTAGTGTATATATTAACACACTCGACTTTAAAATAAAAATATAAAATTATGAATGTAAATAGATATAAACATAAATATAAATAGTATAAATAGATATTTTTTTGTGTAAAATATCAATGTAACGTGTATGAGTTATAATGCGTATGTGCTATGTTGTGTTTGAATTCAAAAATCAAGCCTTTTGGCTTAAAAATGGATTGGATTTTTGAGCCAAAGGCTTGGACCTATCAACACACAACTGAATCTGAGATACTTTGAAAAAAATAATAAAATTAAACTTCCATCACCAAATACACTATGAATTTCAATGAGTTAATTCATAAAATTATGACCATGACAACGAGCATGCTCTCCTCTTTCCAATTATATGATTCTTTTTAATTTTTGGACCATTTTAAGGGTTTTATCTATGTTTTTTTTCTAACTATGGATTTTTAGGCCACTACATATTTCAAATATACGTGCCTATATATGTTTAAGTAATTATTTTTTTGATACATGTGTAAAAAAATTATATGGTCACAAACTAGGCCTAATTATATACACATTAAAAAAATTGAGGTAGTTATGGAGGTCGAATGGCTATCTATCCATTTTTATCAATTTTTCCAGATCTATTTACTTGTAAAATTAAAAAATATATATATTCATTAAAGTTTTTTAATAAAATATAGGTTACAAACTAGATGATCTTCTCAAAGTTTCCACAAAAGGGTTTTAAAAAATATTAAACTTTGTTATAAAAAGGTTGCATCGTACAAATGACTATCCACTTTATTTTCCTAAAAAAAAGACCTCTTCAAATTTTAGATGCTTTACCTACTTATACTTAACATTAAAAAAAATAAATAAATAGGGTTTTGGAAAATTTAATCAAAATGATACAATTCATATTATTATACCATCTTCAAGTTTTGAGTGTAGCCATCTCAAAAATTCTATAGAAGTTGGCATATTTCAATTTTCAAGAAAAACATGTCCAAGGGTAGGCCCCTTTTTTCCACCATGTTTTTATACTTACCTAGGATGTCCTTGACTAAGTAGGGATCCCACAACTTTTGGACATATTTTCCAACTTTGTCATGGGTGTAATCTAGTTTAAGCACTAAATATCTGATATCAAAAGTATAAACTTTGAATTTTTTATTATGTTGTTTAGCGATGTGAGCTTTGTATTGGTGATTATGATGTAAAGAATCCATTCATCATTCATCAAGGAGATCTAAGGTATGAATATTGGATTCATGAAGATATTAATTAGGGATGATTATTTGGAGATAAATGTGTAAGGAGGGTTACTTGACTTCTAATGGTAAGACAGTTTCAAAGATGTAAACTAAAGAGAAGGGAGTTGCCCTAGTGGTGGTATAAATGCTAGTACGATAAACCATAGTACAAGATATAACTTGAGATGCTAGTTAGAATGATAATCCTTAATATTCTTTTACGAGATATTGTTAAGGATTTTATTAGTGGATTCAACTTGACCATTGTATTAAGGGTGATAAGGTGTGGAAAATTTGTGTGTACTTTTGAATTTTGCATATAGTTATTTCATCTCTTTGTTTTTGAAATTCCCACCATTTTTATATATGATGGTGTGAGTAATACTTAAATGATAGATGATTTGGTTAAGAATAAATTTTTAAATGGTGATGTTAATAACATTAACAAGGGGCATATCTTCTACCCAATTGGGAAAGTACTTTGTAGCAGTAATAATGAATACTTGTCCATCTTGTGATCTAGGTAACTTATTGATTAGATCTAATCCTCACATAAAAATGGATAAGGAGGCTCCATTTTTTGAATATAACCTAAAGGATATTTAATTAAATCATCATGGAGTTAGAAAGGAATACACTTTTTAATTAATGTGATGGCATCTTTTTCAAGCGCAGGAAAAAATTATCCCATCCATAGGCATTTGATGGATATAGTTTGTCTGATATAATGGCCACTATAAATGCCCCGTTAAGATTTATCAAGAAGATAATGAACTTCATATTTAGTAACATAGTAGATAAAGTTACCTTCAACTCTATGATAATAAAGGATGTCATCTCTACATACACATTTACAAGATTTCTTGTGGAATCTACTATTTTCGTGAGAATCAACCTCTAAAGGATATGTATGATGTTTGATAAATTGGATGATGTATTTATACCATGGGATTTTTTAGTAGTGACAATCTCAAGGTGTAAAATAAGAGAATCATCCTTAGATTGTAAAGTAGATGAACATTTCATTATGTGGAAAAGTAATTATGATTCATGTTATGCCTAATGAGGATGAAAAAGAGTAGTTGATGAAGCAATAGAATTGACTATATAATTTTGTTCTCATTGGATTACTTTGATGATGAAAGATACAAACTCTTTGGCAAGATTAGAGACAATTTGATGATATTCATTGAGATTTTCACTTTTGCATTGATATTGACGACTAACTTAGTGGCATATGAGCTGTGAATATCCTAAGGCATATAAGAAGGGAATATCTAAATCTATGGTTGCTTACATCCCAATGATGAGATTTTCATATTGAACCATATTATTATTGACTTATAATTTTAATAAATAATCTAATTTAATGATTTTTCCATGAAGGTCAGCTAAGACATAGCCTACCCCAACTCCTTGAAATAACATGAATCCAATGAAGTGAAGTGTCCACATTTATTCATGTAAATTGATTGTAACTTTAGGTAATTACTCAATAATGACTCTGGATTTAGGTTTGTAAACTAATATTTTAGGCTCTTTAAAGATCTGTGCCTCAAAATCAACTATAAAGTTGTGAAAGTAGTCCTTAAGAGAAATATCTTTGTTAAGACCTTTGGTAAATAGGATCTCTTTGTCAATAAGAATGTCTTGAAGGTGAGTCATAGCTAGGATAGAGGTGATGATAAGTTTATAAGTTTATAGAGGTGATGATAAGTTTAGAATGATTTTTGGGTGATAATTATTAAGTCTAATTCTATTAAGAGTACCATCAATTTGCCTATTATATCTTTGGGTAGGAAAGGATTTTAAAATAAGTGATGAAGGGGATCATAATAGATGATGACATAAGTAGTTTTATAAAGCATATAATTCTAAATATCTTTGGCTATGAATTAGATTGTGAGATAGTTATGTTCCAATTTTTTGTAATGGGTTTCATAATCTATCAAGGCATGACTGATGTAGTAAATAATATACTCTTTTTATGACTCATCTTATTGTGTAAACATTTCCCCAACTAATATAGGGGTAAATGATGTTTACAAGATGAGTGGGTGATCATTAGAAGGAAGTTTAAGAGTATGAGGATCAATTATGATTCCTTCATATTTTTGAAATATTTTTTACATGCACTAGTCCATTTAAGAGAATTACCTTTCTTAAGAAGGGGGTTTACTAGATAGATGTAGTAATCCATCTTGGGGATAAATCATAATATTATCCCAAGTTTACCAAGATAGGTATAAGTGTTAGGAATAGATTAAAGTATAGGCATGTTAAAAATAACATTGATTTTGGTAAGATATACATAAATCACTCATAAAGAAACTAATAATCATAAGAGTTTTATAGAGGTAAACTAAAAACACACTTATAAGTATTAAGTCAAACTTTGTATTTGATCATATAGTCAAAGACGGTATCAATATAATGAAAAAGGTTTTTAAGATGTTTGGATTTGGATATAATATCATCCACATAGTTTTCAACTATTTTATGGATGAAGTCATGAAAAATATGGGTCAATACATGTTGATAGGTTACTCCATTATTTTTTAGGCTGAAGGGCATCTTAACATAGAAATATGTTTGCCAGTCAGTGGTAAAGGTAGTTTTATGTTGGTTTTCAGGAGTAATATGAATCTCATTATAGCCCAAAAAACCATCTATGAGGGAAAACATCTCATAGTCAGATGTATAATAAAAAATGGTAAGGAGAAATTATTTTTAAGACATCCTAAATTGAGATTATGAAATTCAATATAGATGTGAATGACCATAGTGAATTTATTACAAATGAGAACAATGCAGGGTACCCATTTAGAATAATCTTCATGTTTGATGAACTTAGCATCTAATAGTTTGATAATTTATTTGTGACATAAGGTGGAAATTGTAGAAGGAAACTTGTGTTACTTTTGGTGTATAAGTTTCACATCCAAATATGTGATGATGTTATGGACAACTATGCTAACATTAATGCTAGGCATGTATTTATATGACCAAACAAAAGCTTCATGATATGTATCAAAAAATGGATAAAGGTATCATTCTATTTATGACAAATTTCCTTATAGATGAGAGTTGGCTTAGGAGAGGTAGTTATGTTATAGTTAATATCAAAGGTTTCCTTAATGAGCATGAAATTTAGATATTAGAAATAGTATGGAGTTGGATGAGGCTTTCAAAAAGGATGAGTTTTAGTGTCGATGCCTGTAGTAAAATTATTGAATTAAGGAACATTTTTAAAATATTACCAAACTTATATTTTTGGTAAGGAAGTTGAGGCTCTACATCATGGATTAATCCTAAAATGGATTCATTTTTAGGGAGTGTAGGTAAAGGTCCACATTATTTGACATTGAATTCAAGGTTCACAAATTAATTACCTTTTCTATCAAAATTAGAATGTATTTTCCTTACAATATTAGCCTTAAAATCTAAGGTAATTATAGAGGGTGAAATAGAATGTATAGAACTAGACTGGATAGTATCAGACTAGATGATGCAGTTTGGTAAAGAATAATTGGAATGAACTACATCAAGATGGCCAATATAATCAAGTACATAAGAGTTAGAATTATCTACATCAGGATAGATGATATAGTTACTAAGAACAATAGAATGTTTTTTTGTATTAGGATGGATGATGTTGGCTAAAGGTGGTAAATATAAGATAACTATATCAAAAATGGATGATATATTGCTGATGTAGTTTAAGACTGAATGTTAGACTATATTAAGTTGGTTGATATAGTCTAAAGGATGGGAGAGATAGTGAATATTTTTGAGTTGGTTGATAACATTATCACTATGTGAAATTGGATGAATGGTATCGATCTAGATAATGCCATCACATGTGTTTATGAATAACCTAGGGAGTGTCTACCAAGGATGGGTTGGTAGGAGGAACATGAATTTCAAGTTTTAGTTTAATGTCATTAGAATAATGAAATATGTGAACCACATGAACATCTTAGTTAAAGGCATGCATCTTGGTAAGTGTATTTAGATAATGCATTATGTCCAAGTCTCTTGATTGGGTTTGGGCCATAATGTAGGCATCATCATAAGAGGGAGAGATATTACATGCATGAGAAGTTGGCTGAAAAATTTTAGTGGAAGTATCTTTAGTGGGGACACCTATATGTATTGAAAGTGTGTGAAGACATTGTTAAAAGGTCTTAAAATAATTAGTATACCCCATAGTGATTAAAAATAAATTATCTAATATGTAATTGGATTCATTAGCATTTCATGTGGAAGGGTTGTTTGTATTATCATCAACCAAAGGAATGGTCTTATCTCATTTAAGGAGATAAGTGGGGAGCCATTTAGAGATATAAGGATATAATCTAGTCGTATTACAAGTGTTTTTCAACTCCTTGGGTTTGTCATCATCTTAATCTAAAAGAGTGATGTTGAAGTTAGGATTTATGGTGACAAACTTAGGTAGAAGTGGATTGTTATTATATGTAACAATAGGGATGCGATACTAAGATTTAAGATAAGGAAGCTGAATGTGCCAAGGGTTGTGATCTGATTTATGATTGTAATGTTATCCATTATGGATGAAATTTATGCATTGGATACCAAAAGATGTGATAACTCTCATGTAATGAGTCCATGGATGACCTAAAATCATGTTGTAAGAAATTGGAAGATCTAAAACCATATGCTTGGTGTAGATTATTTTGGGTCTAGTAGTGAGGGGGAGGCAAATACAATGAAGTGGCTTTTGATTGGTTTTGTCAAATTCATGATAATAAAGTCTAGTGTGCCTTAGATTATTATAGAGTAAAAAAATACTCTACGTTTCATTCTAATTTTCAGTTGCACATGGCAAAATTTTGTCCCCATACACTTTGGTTTGAGACGACAGAGTTTTGACTCAGAGCTTGGGATCGATTCTCTTTTTGCCTCATTTTTATCTAAGTGTCAAAGTCAAACGGAAGCTACCAATTGTCATCAGCTAAGGCACCTTTCATAATTTCTATAAATTGGTTAGGACATGCCATGTATCTCATAGTAACTCAACAGAATGCGACAAGTGTCAGCATCCACATTTCATATCAGCATCCATGTTTCAAATCTCTTTTAAGTAGAAGGTTTTAACAAGATAAGTTTTAAGATCAATTAGAAGGTGCCAGGTGGCAATAGTAAAAGGTTTCAATGTCCTTTTCTAAAATCAATGAAAGATGCCACGTATTCCTAGCTGAAGAAAGTGGAAGCCACCACGTGTCAACCTCTAAATTATCTTCACTTTTTTTCATTGATAAGAAAAGACTATGGTGGGTCTAGGGTTTTGTTCTAAGGCAAGCAAAAGCTGCCAAGTGTCACCATCTATGTAATTATGAAATGAGGCCCGATTGTTTCTATAGTATAGATAGGGCAATGCAGAGATGGACACGTGTCACCTTCCACAAGTTTTTCAAAAGATAGCTAAAGGCAGTAGAGATCACCATGTGTCCTTTTTCAAGAATAAGTGGAAAGCACCACCTATCCCTATTCCATTTTTGAAGTTGATTAGATGAGAAATGCTTTGGGTCCTATTTTCCATAGAAGTTGTTTAATTTTTAGAGAAATGGACAGTGATAGATGTCAAGGACCAAACACTTCTAAGCAAAGATACAGTAAGAATATAGGTAATGCAAAAAGTGCCATGTGTCTTCACTAAGGCTGAAAAACATGCCAAGTGTCATTTTCTGGTGCCTCCTAAATAATAAGAGGGTTTTTAAGAAATTGGCCAAGTGTCATCTTCTTTTTGATAGAAGGGAGCATCCTATGTATCTGTTTCAGCCTATGAACTATAGGAAGACCAAATGTTTCAGAATCTAAGAAATATCTTCCGTTAGACACTTCCAGTTCAGTCAGAGTTCAGTCAGGCCATTAGATTGGGAATGCAAAAAAAATTTGGAGGGAATCTGATGCTATAAAGAGGGGTGCAAAGATCACCAAAAAGGATCATCAGAAGATTGGAGAGAATTTTTTGTGAGAGACTATTGTCAAGAGTTTTAGACTTTTAGAGCTGTGATCAGGAATATCATTGACTTTGTTCTATTTTCTTTAGTTAGAAGTTTATGTAACTGTGCATGTTTCTATGCCTTTTATGTGACTGGAGAATTAATAAGAAGACTGAGTTTTGTGCCTTTGTTGATGTTTTCTATGTCATTGCAAAAGTAGTCTAAGCTGTGAGCCTCTGTTTCTATTGTTTCTATCTTTTACATTGATCATGCCTTGTTCGCTCTTTAATGTAATTGAATCTTACATATAGTTTCACTGTGCTTAGAATTAAGGGTTGAATTACATTCAGGTGCATCACCATAGTTAGATTTTCTTTCTTTGCATTTGTGTTTTTGTTTAAATTCCTATCCCTTTCCTCCCAACACTCAAGATAAAGAAGAGACCATCTTCTTAAAAATCTAGAGGTCATTTCAAGTTGCAAGTTCCACATTCTTGAAACTTCCCATTGTTGGTGTTAGAAACAAAGCACAATTTTAATCATCAACAATAATCTTTGGAGTATCCAAGTTTATGGAGTAACCAAAGGGATGTAACATTGATGTTAGAGCCTTCATCCACCAATACTTTATTTATTAAGGTATTATTGATCCAAATATTAATAAAGAGGGGTGGGTCATCAACTCAAAAAAGGATTTCATCATTATTCATGTATTCTTTAGGAAATTATATGGAGGGTTTTAAAAAATATTGAGAAAGGGTGTTGATAACATGAAATTATGTAGGTGTGGGGCCTTTAGAGGTTGAAATAGGAATTTAAAATTCATAGATAGGGTCTCTTCAATGTCTTAAAATTATTTCATGATAAACTTGTGATGACAAGAATAAGTTCTTACCAATTCCATGAGAATGATTTTATAAGGCATAAAATTTAGTTTATCTAGAAATTTCCATTGCAGTTTAGAGGTAGAGCCAAAATGAGGCTTATCTTTATTAGTAGGAATGGATTTATTCACAATAATGAAACAAGGATTGGTAGAACTAAGTTGATGATCCAATGGTGGAGTTGGCTCATCACTAGTTTGTTGATCTGAAGATGAAGAAAGATTGGTTTTAATATCTTTAAGAATTTTTTATTCAATAGAAGGATTATTAGGTTTGGTGACATGATCTTTATGAGTAGGCTTACAATAGTATTCAAATTTTATTTCATTCAAATATTGATAATTAGTATAATATTGGTTATAGTCGGCATCAATCGCTTAAACATTGACATTGGTATGTTGTGTATTGGAATTTGATGGTTTAATTTTTTTGGGAATTTGATGGTTAGAAAAAAATTGAGACTTTTGATTAGAATATTTGGAATTTTAGGTTTTATTTTGGTAAGCTTGTTGATATTCATTATGATTCTCTTTGATCATAACATCATGGTCATTTTTTTTTCCAAAAATGAGGTCTGCCACAAATATTTAAAGGTTATGACATGTCTTGTGAGAGTGACCAATGTCATCATGGAAACAAAAAAATCATTAGGGTCATACCATGGTGGAGTGGTAGTAGTAGCATAAATAAATGATTTAGATGAATAAAATAACTTATTCATTTCTTATAAATTGAAGGAAGGGTAGGAGGGAAGTTAATTATTAGAAGTAAATGCTCCTGTTTGGGTTGAGGAGGAATGGTTTGAGGATTAGTGGTGATTGTATTGGTTTTATTATGGAAGTATTAATTTTTGGTAATTTGAGAAGGTTCAAATTAGGCCATAAGTAAATCTTTCATTTTATTTTGATCAATAGCCTCTTCTAAAGTGTGAAGATAAAGAGTCATAAGATTGTATTGATGAGAGGATTTAAGAGTGTTTATAAGCTAAAAAAATCCATTTTTGATGAGATTTTGAGTACATTCATTAGGATATTGATTATCATTAATGAAATGCTTAAGGATATTTTTAGGAAGATCATTATGTTGGAATTCCTTAACTGGAGAATTGACTAAATCCTCTAGTTGTGTAATGGAATGTATAGGAGTTGGTTAGATCACTCTAGTGCATCTCATGTGAAGTATTTGGCTAGAAGTTTGGTAGTATCAAAGGTATTGGTTTGAACCCATCCCTTATAGATATTTATAAAATATTTAAGTAAGAAAGAAATATCCTTAGTCTCATGATATGAGATAGTTGGAGAGATGTTTATAATGTCTATGAACATAATAAAGTGAGTCAAAGGTCAATTTTGGAGATGTTTAAGCATTTTGTTATCCATAGTAGGTCGAGGGACTATATTCCTATTGGTATATATAAGAGGATGAGGAACAAAATTCTGATTCAATTGAGTCATGATGGCTTGAGGTTGTTGATTGGCCATTTGAAAAATGTGGTTTTGCATTTAGAGCATCTGAGAGTTATTAGATGTTTATATAATGTTAATTTATTAAACCATTTGTGAAATGATTTGGGTTGTATCAATAGGTGGATTCTAATTAGAGGTATTAGGAACAAGATTAAAACTATTATTATTATGAGGAATGCTCCCAAAATTAGTGGTAGTTTCCCCCCTATGGTAGAGAATGAATGGATTTTTATGAAACTACCATTATTGAGTGGGGTATAAATAGTAACATCATCAAGATTTATAAAAATGTGGTAATCATCTAAATCATTAATTTGGTTTATTTCAATGATGTTACATGTGATAGATCTAGAGTGATTTTGGGAAAACTTGGACCATGAAGAGTTGTCTTTGATGGTGGACAAGGTAGGAAGGGAAAAAACCCATGTAAAATTTGAATGGGTTGAGGCTAGTTAGAAATATTTTAATCAGTGACATCATGGTGATAAATAGGCTAATATTTTAATGGTACAAGTTGACTGGTCATAATAAATAAATGGTATTAGTTAAGCTAATGTAGCCAATTTTTGGGTATGATAAGAATATCAGGTTAGTCGATGCTATAGAGAAAGAAAAGGAGAATATACTAGTAGATGATTAGAGTAAATTGTATCTATGTAACTAATGTAGTAACATGGATATTGGAAAACATCAAACCATATCAAGTTGGCTGACGTAGTCATGTAGGCATGAGTTAGTAAAAGTTGATTGTATTGATTTGGCTAATGTAGTCAAGATGATGAGAGTTGGAGATAAAAATTATGCTAGGTTGATGATGAATTAAGGTAGATATATGATAGAATAAATCATACTTTATCAAGCTATTTGATGTCATTAGATGGGAATAAATTGAGCTTGACAAACTTTATTTATTTGGCTGATGCAGTATGTCAAATAGATATAGGGAAAAGTAGACTCTATTTAACTAGATTATGCAGTCAGGGTAAAAATATTGGTAAATAGTGATACTATATCAATTTAGTCAATGTAGTTAAGGAAATAAACATAGTGAAATGTATTAGGCATGAACGATGTAATTCATACACATAGATATATCAGACTGGACAATGTAATTATAACTCACAACATAGAATTATATCAACACTAGATGATGTAATCTATAATATAACAAAAAAATTCAAGAAATAAGTTAGATCTAATCAATTATTCAAAATTAAGATCAGGTAGATGCATTAAAAATATTTGATTTATAGTGTGGGTTATCAAATATACTTACTCATTTGTTGTTTAGTGTCAGCTTAATGTTTTAGAGCACTAACTATAGAGTCTAACCATTCATGTAGAACACTAACCCTAGTTTTGAGGGTATGATGTAAGTAAATTTACTAGGTGATATGATCTTATCAGGAGCATAAAAAAATCAAATAGATGGATGAATTTTTAAGGTTAAATAAAAAAGGGAATCCTAGGGATTTTTGATATAACACAAGACATGTGGAAATCAAAGTTTATGTTTAGTGTTGTATTATGGATATGAGTATTGGAGAAATCCCATCATGCCATGATGTCTTGTAAATAAGACACTATATAGCCTTGTATGAAAATTATTAAGGAGTTTGAAAACTAACATAACACAATTTCTAGGGAAAACTAAATAAATAAAGATCTAAAATCAATGTTTAAAACTAATTTGAAGCATTCAATGAACTAAAATAAATATAAAACAATAGTAATGAAATAAATTATGATGAAAATGAAACAAACATAATTTTATTGTCACTAGCCAATGTAGTTACAAATATAACACAAAATTGTACTAGGTTAGCTGATGCTATCTATACAAACACAAAATAGCTTAGGTTGGTTGATGCCATTTATAGACATTAAGGATACTATATTGCATTGGCCAATATAGTTGAATAGAAAAGGAATTTGATAAAAAAATATATTGGGTTGGCTAATGAAGTGGGCTGAAGGATAAAAGTGATATATAACTATATCGAGCTAGCCAATACAGTTGGCTAAGACAAAAAAATGAAATAGAACTATATTGGTTTAGTTGATGCAGTTGGCTGAGTGAGTGAAGGGAATTGTAAGATTCATATCGATTTCACCACAATATATGGACAAGATAGGATTAGCCTAAAACTATTCTATCTCAAGAGATGCAAAGTCTAGAAAAGGTTAATCAAATAGCTTGTGATACTTACTATTCAAATCATGACCAAGTGTGGATCCTTAGACTTAGAAATAGGGGTACCTACTCACTAATGTGAAAGGAAAGGGTTACAAAGCTTTTAGGCTTATGACATAAGGGAATAGATATAACTAGACCTCTAATGCTAAAAGTAAAGGATTTAAAAAAGGTAATGTAAGTAGTTATGCAATTAAATTAAAGTAAATTAGGGAGAAGGGTTAAAATAATCAAAATGGGTAAGGAGCCATGGTAGACAAATGGGGGTCTATGCTACCTAATAATGGATAAATGATAAGTCCAATAAATTCTATAGCCACACTAATTATAAGTGTAGAGATAACTTATACAAGCATACACACCCACATTTATATACTAAAAAATAAGTAACATCTATCTATTAAATAAAATAAATAAAATAACATAAGGTTAAAAATACTTACCTTGATGGGGACTCGTCGAGTCTCAATTTCCCCCTTAGCCAATTATGATTTACAAGATATTTTTGTGCTTGTGAAGAAATCAAAGGATGAATAAATATGCTCTAAGCCAATAAATAAACTCATAGAAAATATCCAAGACTTCTAAAATACAAGCTTCCTTCAAGATAAGATTCTACCTATGACTCCTCCAAATGTGATTAGGGCAGGTGTGTAAGCAAAAACAAATCATATAAGTGTGAAATAAAATATGTATATGTTTGGAATGAAATATGTATTATATATATAATATTCAAATTCATAAAACTAACCTAAGCTGAAGACATCAACTAGATCTATGTAGTTAGGCAAAGTTAGTTCACATTGAACTACATCATCCATGTTGAAGTAATGAAAATTATAGAAAAATAAGATCAAAACTACATCAATTAGTACAATATAATATAATGAGGGAGTAGGCATGAAACAAATTGTATTAGCCTAAATAATGCAAAAAGATATGAGGGAATTGGTAAAATTACATGGAATAATATGGAAGGAAGTAGGTAAGAAGGAAAATTTGAGGAAGTTATGGTGGGGATAGAAATGATATGATAATGAAATAGGTATAAACATATCATGCAAAGTAATAAATTCTTTCCCATCTCTTTCTCAGTGCACCCTTTAAGGTGTGCACTTAGGGAGATTGAAGCTTGATAGGTTACTGTAAGAGAAAACATCAACAATTGATAAAGTGAAAAATATTACATGTATACAAAATCCATAAGATTAGAAGTCTCAAATGATTATGATATGATTGAATTTTTCATATCTAAAAGGGTTTTCAAATTTTAGGATAATTGAGAGGTTGTTCATCAATTATTTCTTGAAAACTCTTAATAACTTCCACTTTATTAAACTTTCATTGTTCATCACCTATAGGTGGGAGTATATCTTAGTGTTCATATTGAGGACCAAGGTTATCTTGATGATAAATATCATGATCTAAATTAGTGTTAGGGACCTCTACATGATCAATTTATTCATTAATATCTAAATGTCCTATTATACCCCTATTCTTATCCATTTTATGTAATTTATGAAAATGAACTTGAGAATGATCAATTAGAATACCACTTAATCTAGCACTTATTCTAAGAGAGGTATAAATAGTTTTTATAGAGTGGATAAACTATGAAATGAAAACTTGAAAGATTGATGCTATTAAAGAATTTATCAGATCTAAAAATCATAGGACAAAAATTTATACATATAAAAAAGATGGATAAAAACCCTAGCAACATCCATGGTAGGGTTTTTAAACATTCAAAAAATAGCCAAGTTCACTAATATGTTCTATAAAATTTGGTAAATGCACAAATTAATTACCTAAATAAGATAAACTACTGCATAAAATTAGAATGATATAGATATGAAATAAATGATACAAACTAATTTTTAACTTTCTAAATTTATAAATATGCTAAAATGGGAAAGTACCAAAGAAATAAAACTTAACTAGAAAACTAGAATGTAGGATTGTGACTGAGTATTGAACCTAGGATTGGCCTTACCAAGGCCCTCGTTCATGATCCAAACTAGACAAGGGTTGGTGCCAATGAATACGGAATAGAGATGTGGTACACATAGGATACTCTATCTAAAGATTTCATGTCCAAAAATGGTTACTATTTAAGCACGACACTAGCCAATAAAACTAGTCCATTTGCATAAACAACAAACTGACAGAACCAAGACAAATACAACCTAATGTGCTTATCTTTGGCCATAGTGGAAATCATAGGGGATAAAAACAAATGTTATTTTGAATTATAGGAGACTTATAAACAACTAGAAAATGGTGACACAGGGTGACGTAGTTGTTTTGGATCTAAACACTACATTTATTTCTAGATGAGTAGGAAAAGGGCATTAACTATTGAGTTATGATAGGCGAGTTATCAAGAAACACTGAAAATTGTTCAAATGTTTATAAAGGGTAGGGACCTAATAAGAAAAAAAGAGGAGAGCTAATAATGAATTAATAATTATAATTAGAATGTTTAAGACAAAGAAAATCATTATTTTAGACATGTTGATAATGTTACATGCTCAATACAATGTGTTGTAAATACTAGTCATCTGATATGATATTTCATCAATAATGTTACTATATTGATATGGGATTAATTGCCTTATTTTATGTAGGTTAACAACCTTTGGCTATAGATTTTATGGAGGATAGATGTGTTAGTATTGGTGTGATTTATTATATTAAAGTGTGGGTCCTAAATATAGTAGTATAGGGGATAATGGGTCAAGACAATTTTTATTGATGAAGCCATTATCAACTAATCATAACCCAACTTAGTTATATCTAACTACACCTCAAATGAGCACTTGAGCTTAAAATTAGGAGATGTGCTGATGTAGAAGATGGGTAGGTTAAATGTTAGAGCATGTGGGAGGAGTAGAATGCTAGTTACTGTTATAATAGTGTAACATTGAGATTGAAAATAGGTTATATGGTTGTATTGATTGACTATGAATCTGAAATAAGTTTTTTTGGATCTATGGACAAGGTTACTGGATATAGATAAGGGTGTAGTGCACTTGTGTCCCTAGGGAGAACTAATGTCCTATAGGTGATAGGTCTCTAAAGCTACTGTGATATATTCACCTTCACCTGTGTGTTTAGTTTATTAGTGTGGGAGACTTTGATCCCACATGAAAACCAATGTATACATTGTCCTTCACTTGTAACCCTAGCTCAATAGACCTGTTACCACTCAATTTGTCATCCTTTAGAAGAGGGTTCTTCAGGACATTTCCAACTTGAGAAGAACTATGGGAATAACCCCAGACTATGGGTCAATTATGATGGGGTTGAACCTCTAAAGTAGGTCATCTTCCTCTTTGATGCTCACCTATAACTAATGATAAACTAATGCTTCACAAGGAAAAGGGTTAGAAATGGAAAAGGGATCCTACGAAATTTAACTAGATGATACACTAAATAAAAAAGGGGAACTCCCATAAGCTTGAACCCACACTAGATCTATAGAGCATAATAATAGCTCACACAATCTCAAGATCAAGATGATTGCATAATTGTTTCATGGAAGAGGTTCAAGAAGCAATGAATGTAAACAAAGAGGACTTCTAAGACTCACTAAAATCTCACATTAATGGAAGAAAGAAAACTAATCCAAACCTATAAAAAACATTAAAAACCCCCTAAATAAGGTTAGAAAAAGGACTATGGATGAGGAAGATTATCCTTCACAAAATGCCATAGTGCACAACTCACCAAACACAGATTGAAGGAAAAAGATAGGTAAACAAAGTCATATATTGCATCAAGAGGTAGTTCTTATAAATGCTTGATAGGGTTGAGCCTAATCAAGATGAGCATATTTTTTAATATCTCATAGAGTGTCTCACTCCTTAAAATTAATGAGTCCTTGTGATAATTTGAAAGAGAGAGAGAGAGCACTTTATAATGGAAATAATGAGTAATATAGAGAAGGGGAAGAGAGAGAAGGGGGGAGCACATTTTCCATGATCATTAAATGAGTTATCAACTTCATTCCAATCAAGACTAATTCATCATCAATTAGTTAGCTTGTATTTGCTCTAGTAGTCTTCAAGTTATTCTCATTGGCTAAGAGATCCACTAGAAGACAATCCCTTGTTTTGCATGATGAGTCATGATTCTTTCAAGGAGAAAAAATATCCAAGGGCTCTGATCAACATTGAATATTATAATTTACTCTCTAACCACCATATCATCCTTTACTTTGATTCTACATGCCACCCTCCATTTTTCATCTTCCACTTGGTCTCATTATGAGGACAAAAATCCTCATGTTCATGGATCTGATAGAGCCATGCATAATTCTTCTTGAGTGGTAGTTTGTACCTACTTATCAAAGATGTGGCCATTTTAGAAGACAAGACACTCTTCCATATCTTGTTTATATCTACACCTAATCTAACTTGGACATATATTAACTATAGATTGAAAACCAATCTAAATTATTGGTTTTCATATAGCTATTATATCTATGAAAAATTATAGGCTACATAACCTGGCTCCTAAACTACATTTAGGTTTAAATAAACCTATTCTACCTTTGAACCTTGGGAAAACTGAGAGCTTTATGTATATATAGGTCTCCTTTTAAAACCAATCATCAACATTTGATCTATATATTAAGTATAAAAGACCTATTCTATCTCTATGGCTCTCTAATGGTGGAGCCCAATCCTTTAAATGTCCATTTGGTTCAACCTGGATCATGTTGGGACTCAGTTATTTTGTTTTTTACCTTGCTTGAGTCAAAGACTGCCCTATCAACCTTAATAAAAATGTCATGGTCTTGATCCTTTGCTTATTAGATATTGATCATGACTCAAATTGTTTGACATTTTGACCCATCTCAATCCATTTATCTTGATCTATATGATTGAGCAAGAGCCATCGATTTTGCCCTTAACTTGTTAACCTTATTTGAATTGGTACCACTTAGTAGTCCTACATTTGACTTCAAGATCTACTATCAGTCTATTTACTTTATGTACTTACACCATGTGGTGGATTCTTGAGTTCCTTAAACTTTTGACTCATCTCACTTCATTGATATCCCTTAGTATGAACAAGTGCCAATCATTGGATCTACTTTAGTTTGAAAACAAATGGCTATTTATCAGGTCTTAAAATTGACATCTACATGATCATCATTTAACATCTACACAGATGTATTTGACATCTTGTAGAATATCAAATATAATATCTAATAGATTTTTGTAGTGGCTTAAATTTGATGTCTACGTGAATGTATCCCATTATTTGACCAACTTTGAATATTTATATCTTGAAGCACAAAAATCATAGAGGGACCAAATTTGTTGGAGATGTTCCTGATATTAAAAGGATTGTTCCCACTTGATTTAATGGTTTTGGGAGATTTCTAAGTGAATTTACAAAATTTTCAAGTGAGCTCACTTGTGTAATTCTATATAATGCCCTAACAATGGTCTAGTTTATTTGGCTAAGTATGGGAAAACACTATCAAACTACTTGGGAGCCCAACTTTGCACATGTATATCTTTTGTTTTAGTTCATCGCATGACCTGAAAATTAGTGCATATCAACTTGGTATAAATATTAATATACCCATGTGATCATTTTTTATTTAGGTTACCACATGTGTGAGATATAACATCATAAAACTACCCACTTAGCTCTATTTGATCTCCTTTGCAAATTGGCTAAGTATGGAAACTTAGCAAATTTTGTTTGAGAGGCCAACTTTAGACCTCAATAAATTTTGATGTGATTAGATGCATGTCATAAAATTTATCATGTAGTAAATTAGGACTAATGTTATCATAACCATATGACCAATTCTCCCTGACTCATTCGCATATGGCAATGATAATGTTAGCAAACTGCCTATTTAGAATTTCTACCACTAGACCCAAAATGTCTAGATAAACACAATGAAGAACCAAATGAATACCATGCACTTCCATACTCATTCAAATAAATTTTGACACACCATAGAGTCTTTGGAACTCTAGACCTATCCTTTATAAAATGACAATTTACACTTTAAGTTAACTTAAAGTGTTTCAAAAGCTTTGCAAGTTATATGATCCTTTTGGTCCACTCATTCCATCTAGAACATTTCTAAAGATATTTGATCATTTGACCAATTAGGAACTCTACTTATTTCTCTTTATCAATACCTATTATAAACAACACTTCATGTAGGTATTTTCATATGTGGGCCAAAATTGGCCAACATTTATGGTGACTTGCAGGGAAGCATGCCTGTTATGCTTGAAAACCTAGACCAATTTGCCTTGTTTAGTCCATTGGGTATGGAGTCTCTTCCTATATAATTGAGATAGGCTAAAAATGGATACAAGGATAACCCTTTATAGATAACTCCTCTTTAAGTAATAATGAAAAAATAACAATAACAAAAGTAAAGGCAAGTGCATACAGGCACTTGCAGGAAGGAAAAATAACTAACCTATTAAATAAATGTGCACAAAGACACTTGGAGAAAAGCATGAAAAATATTATAATATATACATGGTTTAAATTTAAAAATACCTCCCTCTTAGGTTAAATGAAAAAATATGAATACCATTCACTTGTAACAAACCAAGATGAAAAATACCTTTCCTTAGAGGTACTATAATTGGTAAATTAGATAGCTTTATGGATAATCCTTTTGATGTGCTCTCTAATAGATGGAATGGAATAAACATGTCTCCAATGTAGACATACTGGTCTATGTCCTCTAATCTTGGTACATGTTGGACTATAGGGGATCTTGTAACCTCCTCATTTGATGGCTTAATTTTGCGCTCCGAATCAAGCAAAACATGTGATGGTTCCTTTGAACTAGTGCTTGGTTGACTATCTAGGCTTAGGTAAAAAATATCTAAGTCATCCCAAAAGGTAGCCTCCTCTTGGTCATCTGAGATAATGCCAACTTCAACACCATATTTTCTCTACTTTTTTTTAAATGGGCCATATGGTAGTTGATCAATCCACCTAAGGCCCAACATGTCATGTTTTGTGGCTCTAAATCTGACCATTCTTCTTCATTATTAAAGACATAAATACTTATTTCAAAAGAAAATTCATCTTGAGATTGGTCAGTTTATTCAACTTGATTGGCAATTTCATCTTCAATATCTAAAGGAGGCATAGGCTAGTTTAGAACCTCTACCTGATCCATGAAGTCATGGTACAACTGCTGCCATACCTCATCCTGATCCTCCTTTTTCTCTATTTCTTCCTCATCTTCATCTAAAATCACACCAAATGGAAGATCTTGGGGTTAGTCAAAATCTCCTTTGCTCTCATCTATAGTTTGGGTGTATACCACTTCAAATATGAAGGCATAAATACTGCCTTCAGGCTCTAGTTCATCAAATCCAATCCAAGAAGTTTAATAAAAACCTAACTCTTCCCCTTTTGAATGAATTAGACTATCTATCATGATCTCTTCACATAGATGCTTGCATTGTCCTCTTTAGGCTCAACTTTGATTGCATGATTATCCTTTATTCTTTGTAAAACAAGCTCTTTCTCTAAGAGGGAGATAGTGGGAGGGTGAATAAGTTCACCTTACTTGCATCTTAGGAAAGTGTCCTTCCATCTAGGGACTTTGAACAACTTCCTTGATGGTTCTTGATGAAAGGAGAGAGAGTCTTGGAGCTCTTATACATCAAGATCATTGAGTTGAGCTATGGTTTTTTTATTTACTTTTGGCATAACCAACTCCTCCTCCAAGACTACTTCTTGAACTACCTCAACCAACACCTCCTCTTTCTTCGTGCCTTTATGAACTAATTTTCATGAGGGAAATGAGTAGGGAGTATGCACCTTTTCTTCCTCTATAGGAGAGGGTGGCCTCATAAGTGAGGTCATGATATAACTAGGGTCAAATGTATCAAAGAAGATTCATGATGGAATGGATTCATTATCTTGAGTGGGGATGGGTGTTGGGGTAGGATAGGGAAAATTGATTGACTCTTGGAAAGGAGAGGACACATAAGATTGATCTAAATGATCTTGCTAATCCTCATAAGACATTAACACACTATTTTCATTTTAGATGATATTTTTCATCATCATTATGTCCTCATTCTCATAAGATGACTACCTTTCACCCTCAAAAGCTAACCATATATCCTTGACCAGTTGAATAACACTCCTTGCCTCTTATAAAACATAGATAGGGATTACTGGAGAAAACTCCGAACCCCTACCAATCTCCTTTATCAACTCAACATAAACTAATAGTGCTTGCTTGATTTCTCAAAAGGATGTAATAGGATAAATCTGGTATTGGCAAGGGAGTTAGAGTACTAATTTGAATGCAAAGGAGGTAGACCTTGGTCATATACAGGGTTAAGAGGAGGACATAGGCTATGGTAAGGATGATAGGCTACTTGAGGGATATTTGGGGGGATACTTAAACATTATTTTCCTGATGAGTGTGATGTTGAGATAGAGAATAAGCATTTTGATCAAAAGAGTGATGATACATACCAAATGATGGTGATTAGGCACCTAGGCTACTTATACCACCTAATGTTGATTTAGAGTCATCATTGATGTTTGTAAAATGCCTCCAAAGCTTGATATGTAGAAGAACAACACCAAAAAACTTTCTACTACTTTAGACCTTAGTCACATTGAGCATGCCAAAAAATATTACCACTAATATTTGTACCCTTTGAAAGAGAGTTATTTAGGCCCTTTCCAATTTGAGCAGAACTATGGGAATAAACCCAGGCTGTGGGTCACATATGGTGGGGTTGAACCCCCAGAGTAGGCTGAATTCCTCTTTGATGTTCACTTAAAACTAATGATAAACTATTATTTCATAGGGAAAAGGGTTATAAAATGAAAAGGAATCTTAAGAAAGTTAACTAGGTGATGCACCAAATAAAAATGTGGAACTCTCATAATCTTGAACCCACACTAAATCTACAAAGGACAATACTAACTTACACAATCTCAAGATCAATATGATTGCATAAGTGTTTCATGAAAGAGGTTCAAGAAGCAATGAATAGAAAAAAAGAGGAGTTATAATACTCACTGAAAGCTCACATTAATGGCAAAAAGAACACTAATCTAGACCTATAAACAACATTGAAAACTCCCTAAACAAGGTCAGAAAGAAGGACCATAGATGAGGAACATTGTCCTTCCCATAATGCCATAGTGCACAACTCACCAAACATAGATTCAAGGAAAAATATAGGTAAAGAAAATATTATATTGCATCAAAAGGTAGTTCTTACAAATGCTTGATAGGGTCAAGCCTAATCAAGATGAGCATATTTTTCAATATCTCATAGAGTGTGCCTCTCCTCAAAATCAAAGAGTCCTTATGATAATACAAAAGAGAGAGAGCACTTTACAATGGAAAGAATGGGTAATATAAAGAAGGGGAAGAGAGAGAGAAGGGGAGTATGCTATCTTTGATCATTAAATGAGCTATCACCTTTCATTCTAATTAGGAATAATCCATCATCAATTAGTTAGCCTGCATTTGCTTTGGTAGTCTTCAATTTACTCTCATTGGTTGAGAGATCCACTAAAAGACAAGAACTTGCTTTTCATGATGAGTCATAGTTCTTTCAAGGAGAAAATATCTCCAAGGGCTCTGGTCATCATTGAATATTCTAACTGCCTCTCCAACCACTAGATCCTCCTCTACTTTGATTTTATATGCCACCTTCCACTTATCATCTTCCACTTGGTCTCATTATGAGGACAAAAATACTCATGTTCATAGATATAATAGATCCATGCCTAATTTTACTTGAGTGGTATTTTGTACCCACTTGTCAAGGATGTGTCTAATTTGAAAGATAAGACACTCTTTCATATCTTATTTATATCTACACCTAATCCAACCCAAACATATATTAACTATAGATTGAAAACCAATATAAATTTTTGGTTTTCATATAGCTATTATATCTATGAAAACTTATAGGTTGCGTAGCTTCACTCTTGGAATGTATTTAGGTTTAAATAGACCTATTCTACCTTTGAACCTTGGGAAAACCAAGAGCTTTATGTATACATAGGTATCCTTTTAATAATTAATCATCAAAATTTGATTTATATATTAGGTCCAAAATACTTATTCTATGTCTATGACTCTCTAATGGTGGATCCCAATCCTTTAAATTCCCATCTGGTTTAACCTAGATCACGTCTAGACTTGGTTCCTTTATTTTTTACCTTGCTCAAGTTGAAGACGACCCTATCAAACTTTGCCAAAATTTCCCAAGATCGATCCTTTGCTTATTAGATATTAATCATGACTTAGCCTATTTGACATTTTGACCCATCTTGCTCCATTGATCTTGACTTATATGGTTGAGTGAGAGCCATCGATCTTGCCCTTGACTTGTCAACCTTATTTGAGCTAGTGTCACTTGGTAGTCCCACATTTACCTTCAAGATCCGCTATCAATCTTTCTACTTTATGCACTTACAAAATGTGGTGGATTCTTGATCTCCTTGACCTTTTGACTCATCTTGATTTATCTCTCCCTTGGTATGAATGAGTACCAATCATTGGATTTGCTTTAGTTTGAAAATAAATGGCTATTTATTAGGTCTTCAAATTGATGTCCATATGATTATCATTTGATGTCCACATGGATGTATTTTACATCTCATAGAACATCAAATTTAAGCTCTAATAGATTTGTGTAGTGTCTTAAAGTCTACGTTTGCATGAATGTATCCCATTATTTGACCACTTTGAATATTTATATCTTGAAGCATAAAAAACATGGAGGGACCAAATTTGTTGGAGATGTTCCTAATATTGAAAGGATTGTGCCCACTTGATCTTATAGTTTTAAGAGATTTATAAGTGAATTTACAAAAATTTCAAGTGATATCACTTGTGCAATTCTACATGATGCCCTGATGATGGTCTGGTTCATTTGGTTAAGTATGGGAAAACACTATCAAACTACCTAGGAGCCCAACTTTACACATGTATATCTTTTGTTTTTCTTCATTACATGACCTAAAACTTAGCACATATCAACTTGGTAATAAGATTAACAAACCCATGTGATCATTTTATCTTGAGGTTGACACATGTGAGAAATATAACATCATCAATCTTACCACTAAGCTTTATTTAAGCTCCTTTACAAATTGGCTAAGTATGAAAACTTATAAAATTTGTCTGAGAGGCAAACTTTGGACCTTAATAAATTTTATTGTGCTTAGCTGCATGTATGGAAAATTATCACATAGTAATTTGGGACTAATGTGATCATAACCATATGACCAATTTTCCTTGACTCATCCACACATGGCAATCATAACATTAGAAAACTGCCTACTCAAAAAATTTACCACTAGACCCAAAATGTCTAGATGAACACAATGAAGAACTAGATGAATAAGATGCTCTTCCATACTCATTCCAAGAACTCTTGGCACTTGATAGAGTCTCTATAACTATATACCCATCCTTTAAATTATTGATAATTTACACTTCAAGTTAACTTAAAGTGTTTCAAAATCTTTGCAAGTTGCATGATCTTTTTGGTCCACTCATTCCATCCAAAAATTTACTCAAGCTCTTTTATCATTTGACTAATCAAGAACTCTAATTATTTCTCTACATTAGAATATCTTAGAGACTACACTACATCCAATCAATTTCGTATGTGGGCCAAAATTGGCCAACAAGATCAAGAAGATAAATGTAATCATGGAATAAAAATGGGTTAGTGGTTGAATTTTTGCTTGACCTTGACACCCTCTATATTAAGCACTAACTACACAACAATACTCTGAAGAGGGATTAAGTTACGTGTATTTCTCCATGCTATTATGGTGTATATGAAATAATGGTGTAATGATAGATGCTTGTGAAATTATATTGTGATTAAGTGCTTCAACTATGATTTGTGATCTTGGAAGTTCACTAATACTTTAGCTCAGGGATACTAAGCTATAGGTATTTAGAATTGGGAGAAACATGGAATTTAATCTCAATGTGCAATAGAAATTTTGTTGATTTTCAATATGAAAGCCTCTTGTGTGAAAAATGGTTTGAAATGTGACTTTATAGTGATTTTTTATAAATTAATTTGGATGTGACTCACTAAACTTGTAATATAAATCATTACATGAATTTAAATTTGAGGAATTAGCCATTATTTGTTGAGAGGAAACTATTGGAAAAAATAAAAAATAGTTGGGAGACGGACTATCCAAATAGAGAAACCTTGTCGAGAGATCAATAACAACAAAACTAAAAGTGGGGAGTAGTCCCAAAGTGATTTTAGGTTACTTGGAATTCTAGATAGAGATATTTTTAGATCATTAGTTGTTTGTGAGAATTTCTCATCTACAATAGGAGTGAAGGAAGGCTGGTCAAGGACCATGGAATTAGTTATGAGCTAAGTGAGTAAAATGAGTGGTCATAAGTACATTATTTTAACTTATATGTTAATTTATGTGTCTACAATTATTATATAAATACGAGAGTGTATACTGGCTATGTTGAATTTATGTAAACTAATCCAAAAATATATAAACTATGTATTGCTATGGGATATACCTATTCACATTGATAAACATGTTCTTATGTTGATCCTACAAGGATGGACCCATTTGACTATGACTATCAGAATATGGTCAAGGTTGTCCTCTTGTGGCTATATTTGTCTTGCTAGGATTTCAAACTTTAGTTTTTTTTGTCACTAGTGTGTTTTCCTCTTCATGTTACTCTTTTACCTTTAATTCATAGGTTTATTGGAAAAAATAAAATGATTTACTCCTTGACCTATCTTGACACTAAAAAATAGTTATGGAGTTGGGAAACCACCTCAACAACATTGAAAACTACATATCCCACATACACAAAATTAAACCTTCATGTAGCTTTGTAAGTGTGTGGATGGAATAGCTCGAGTGAAGGTTTATGAACCTCCTCTTACTTAGAAGTGATAATAAATAGCTCATGGGAAATTTTGAGAGACCAAAATAGAATGAAAATGTATCAAGTGTATGATATTTAGTGAAGCTTGACTTAAGTGATACTTGGCTCTAGGATTGACCTCAGATGTGACTTGGCTCTTGATATATAGAGATGTCTTATGTTTTTTCTATATATTCTTAAATGGCTTGGTTAGACCTTTTATTTAAAGGCTGATACTAGACAAATTATGCATTTAATTTAAATTATTAAATAAATATTAAGGCTCACTAATCATTACATCAATAAAAAGGACTCGTAAAAGCTGAAGGGGACAAAACCTTGGAGTGTATAGGTTTGTATAGGATGGGTTCATATAGTGAATAGGTCTGTCTGGGGGATGATTCCAACTCTATTTTTGAGTCAAGGCTAGGTAGAAGGTGATAAATAGTAAAAATGCATTAATCTATACCTTTTAGATAAGTTTTGACATGATTTGGAATGGACCAAGTGTAGACTATTGTGAGGTCAGGGTAGTCCTAAAAATAGACTAAAATGTACAAGTTTTCCCAATAGGGTAAATTGGGAATAAGACACTATGAATAAGGGTCTTGTGCCAAATTTATATTTCTACATAATGCCCCAAATTTTACATGGGTATGTGAGTGAAATACATGCACTATTACACAAAGTACAATTTATAACACAAATATGGTCATATTTATGTCAAAAATTGAGAGTTTTTTACATTTTCATGGTGAAACTTTGAGCAATTTATGTCATTTTTAGTGGCATAAATGCAATTTAAAAGTAAAGAAACTATAAATTTTTAATTACTTCACATTTAAACTATACTTGTGTGGAATTAGTGCAAAGTTTGTGCCACCAATAATGTGGCCTATTTATTAGGGGCTATTTTTTGTCAAGTGGCTATTTTTTTGACAAATTTCCAAAATTTTAGATTTGCCTTTGAATAAGTTTCTCAAAACAATATTCACCACATTATCCTATAAAATTTCCATAAAATTATTAAAATTTTAAAAATATACATATATTATTAGTAATTTACATGTTTTCTTTAAAATTCACTTTACATGCCTATATTTCATAGTTTTCAATATAAAAATATGCACCTACAATTAGAAAATATTGAAATAAACTTATTTCTTAAAATAAACCCTGAATGTGACATAAATATGACACAAATATTATTCAAAATAATTAAAAAAAAACATGATATAATCTTTCATAATTATAAAGCATTTTATGTAATTAAAAATAATAATTTTGTGTGTGTGTGTGTGTGTGTGTGTGTGTATTACATACGTACATACATATATACATACGTACATACATATATATACATATACATACATATATGTACATATACATACATACATGTATGTATGTATGTATGTATGTATGTATATATATATACATATGTACATATATACATACATACATACATACATCAAAGTATTTTTTACCTTTTTATATTATCTTATATAATAATATATATTATATTTTTGTATATTATTTTTTAATTATATTATGTATTTATATTTTTAATATTTTAAGTTTATAATATATAAAATTTTATGATTTTAATGTAAAATAAAATATTTAAATGTTCAAATGTTATACTTGAATAATTAAAGAAAAATGTTTTAAATTTGAAAGTTTTTTATATAACAACGTTTCTGGGAGAGTAATAAAAGGTCCCTTACAAATTACAGAACAAAAAATAAAATATCTATATTATAAATGTCCTTAGTCCTCCTATTCATCATTGCCTCCTTCTCATCCTACTCACATCCTCCTCTTGCTCCTCATCCTCCTCTGGCTCATCCTCATCATACCCAGAGTAATCCTCCTCATCCTCCTCCTTGATGATAAATTATCTTTAGACTTGCAAACACATAATGATAAATTTATTTAAGAGTTTTAATTTATAATTTACATAATTCATAACTAATTAAACATTTCCTACTTGCACAAGCCATTATCATGGGCCCAATTGTTGAAGGCAATTATGTCTTATTACATGTTTTTTAATGCCACACACTTTTTTTTTTAAATTGCGGGCTTATTATAATGCACTTCATGTAAAATAATTATATTATAAAATTAGATGTATTAATAATTTATATAAAATAATGTATATATAAAAATACACATAGCTATACAATAACTTATATAAAATTTATAAATTTATTAGCAAGCTCGTCTACATTTTGATGCCCCATGTGATGAATCACCGACTTCCCTTTTTTCACTCTTGTTTCATAACCCTTTCATTGGTTAATTTTATTCCCTATGTTAATATAAATATTTGTAAATATTTAATTAAAAAAATGCATATCATTCTTTTGGTTAACTAACACACATCCATATTAGTGTCCTCTTTTATCCATTTGTGACACAAACCATATCATGTGTCTCTATGTATTTCTGGAGGTCCTAAATTTATCTTCTCTTTACCACTATTTCATGGTATTGAACTTACAAACTATAGATATGGAAAGATATTAAAAGACTAAAACATTAAAAAAAATATATATGAAATGTAAATACCCTCAAACACCTCTTTATTCTCCTAAACCCTTATGAAGCATATTTTTCAATTAAAGTATTCTTGCAATGGGCACTCTTGAAGTCTACCTAATTCATAGTGATTAGTTTAATGTATTTTTAAATTATTATTCTATTCCGCTCTAGAGAGAAAAATGAGTAAAACATTTTTTTGGTTCAATCAACTATTTTTTTTCCTGAAATACCTTAAAAGAAAAATAAATTAAATGTTAACTACAAATCACTATAAATGAACAAATAAATAAATTGAAAATAGTATAAACTAATAAAATTATAAATTGTAATAATTAGATTAAAATATTCCAATAAAACATATTAAATTACTTACTTTCTCTAAGCATCCATTAATATCTTCATATTACCATTTATATAGAGTTCCATTTGGAGACCACCTCATACTCGATGTCTATAGTATTCATGAGTAAGATGAGAGGGTATATCATTATCTAAAATTGGTTTGGGTGGCACTAATTTTATCATCCTCCCACCTTAATGAATTAGGGAGCATCTCATTGATGCTATCTAAGGCAAACTCTTGTCATTCAGGTTTTAAATTTTTTCTTTTTTAGAGGACAATAGGGTCTTACACTTGATGAGAATTTGTATTAAATTTTAGGATGTTACAATTCAATTAATTAAAATAAATTTAAATAATAAAATTAATATTTATTCTTCTATGTAGGAGATTACCTCACTAAATATGAAGGACATCTACTTGTCCCAACATTGTCATCATCCTAACGATTGGTATAGGAAGTAGATCTACAATAATCAAGTTGTATTAGAAATTTTCAATAAGAAGAAATATTTTTTCATTAAAAATAAACTTAAAATTTTTGGATCTATGAGGGTGACACATTAGCATAAGATGATGAATTTTTACTCCTTTCATCTCCATCATCCTCTCACTAGTCTATATGGTAAGTAGATTGTCACACACAACTTATATTATAATTGATCAATGGAAATAAATATTTTTTTATAATTATGTGTAAGGTTTTTTTAGGTTTAGGGGTGTCCTCTTGTATGAATCCTCTTATCTTTGTCATCTAGCTCCTATTATAGTGTTGGATTACAAAGAGGATTAGTTCAAACATTAGTCATGAAAAACATAAAAGAATGCATAAGAACTAACAATCTAGGCCAACCTATTCAATAGGGTTTAAAAATGACAAGAAGAAACAATTGAAAGAAAGAACATATTTATATTACCTTCCCAAGTGATTCCACCATCCAAAAGCAGCTCCAAACATGTTTTCCACCTTGATTTAGTGTTCTTGTCTTGGTCAACAATGGATGCCAAACTCCTGCATTATCTCCAAATCACCATGCATACACTAGGCTCATGATATGAAACCATTAATATGCCTTAAAAATGAATCTATCCTATTTCAAACAAAACACAATAATCAACACAAAGAAAAATTGTGGAGATAATCCTACATTATAAGTTTACATAATTTAATCTTGAAAATGATGCTCTATGCTCTTCTATTTATATATTTTTCAAATGGGTTAGGATCAACCATGACCATCCATCTCAATATTTAGATGTGTGGCCATGAATTAATCTAATATTTCATAATAAATCTATAAATATCCTCATAAATGGTTGGGGGCAAGAGGCATTAATTAGGCATGGGTGCCCATAAACCTAATATTTTTTACATTTATGGCTTATGAATGCCACCACATTGATCATGTCATTAGTGATGTAGATATTCAAAATCAATTTCTAATAAAGAAACATTCAATTTTCTCCATAGAATTCTTGCTTAAGCTCATAATTTGGTTTAATTTGCCTAAGTAAGATTAATCAATTTTAGTGTAATTCTTTGGAAATTAGTGCACAATTAATCAAAATGGTTAGAAAGTCATATTATTGGGTTGTAATTTAATTCGAGAAGAATTGGAAAGTGATGTTAGATACGTATGGAACGTTATCCCATTTAGGATGTTGTCTACATAAAATAACAAAGGTACATGATGTGTACTAATGAATTAGAAGAAAATAGTGATCTAGAGCACCAAAATACAAAATCATCATTTTGACTCAAAATTATTTGAAAAAATTTAGGAATCACATAAAATGCATTACCCTATTTAGGGATACATTAGCCTAAATCAACACTTATATACAACAAGCTTGAACCATTTAGCACATTTAAGTGATTTTGGCCTAAATAGTGATTTTGAGTGAAATTAGAGTAAGAGTGATAATTTCAACATAAATGGTGTTAGGAATTGGATGTCTACATCTAAAGGTCCCTATAAGTAGTAGAATTATCATTAGCGAGTTGTATAATTAATTTTTTTTTAGAATACATATTTTTTAATTAAAAAATAAACTATATACTTATACCTCCATAGTGAATGTGTAGAGGTCAATGAAAGTGTTATCATGGAAGAGCATTGAGTATTTTCATAAGGTTTATAAAAATACTTCTCCATGTCATTTTGTTATAAATCATAAATGCTAGATCCACCACATAAAAAGATATCCAACACCCTCTTGAGAATATTTGTAAGATGAGATACTCTAATTTTAGTAACACACCATCTCTAATACCCTAAAAATTAACATATGAAGGGTATAAAATGAATTTGAAAGCACAATAAATTAACCAAACCAATTATTTTAAACTTTTTTGTTTATTGAATGTGAGATTTAATATTTTAGTTAATGGGATGTGATTATTTAAAAAAATGCACTAAAAATAAAATTTAGTTTGTGAAATGCATTGATTTCAAGGTATGAATATAATTTGTTGGTTTTTAAAAATAATGTAATTTCAGTGCAATTTCTAAAATTCATTCAACTCAGGTTAAAGAATTTTTTTTTGGTTGTAACTAGGGTTTGTCAATGGGCTACCATGAAAAACTACAATTTTTTATGGACTATAATTTTTTAATGTAATTCCATAAAATATAATTTTTTTATCATGGATTCACCAATTTTAGGGTATGCACATAATTTGTTTGAAAATGTTTTTAAAATTATATATAATTTTAGGCAAATTTTTAAATTCCATTCAACTCAATGTAAAGAAATTATTTTCTGATACAACTAGGGTTTGTCAATGGGCTACTAGAAATAACTTATTTTTTCCTATAATCTATCCTAAAGTTTACATAATTATCTTAGGGTATATATAAATTATCTTGAGGTTTACATAATTTATCCTAGGGTTTATACAATTTAGCTTAGGGTTTACATAATTTATCTTAGGGGTTATAAAATTTAACCTAGGGTTTATTTCCTATGATTTTTTTATTAAGGTAAAAACTAGGTTTTGATAGGACCCCATAACCTTGTACAAAGCATAATGATAAAATATTATAGATAAAACAAACAATAAAAATAAAATTAGCCTATAACCAACATTTATGATGAGCAGAAAGGGAAAATAATAACAAATCATCAACAAAAGTTCCATATTAAAATCAACACCAAAAAATAGAACCCACTTAATATATCTACCAGATACTCTACACACTTAATTGCTTTCAGTTCTTCTTGAAGGAAATGACTCTTACTAGAAATAGAATCTCCTATAATGACCTTCTCATTATCTACCTTATTCTTTTAACCCCTTATGCACCTGTCAAGACCATCTAAAGTTCTTTAATCTTTCATATTCATGAATCTATATAGACCTCAGGGGTACTCATGATATTGTTTATATTTTGATTGGTAACCTCCCACAAGTTACTCTTCATCCTTTTAAACTCCTCCTGCAACATTTCCATCTTGACCCCCAATCTAGTCATATCATTTTTTAGCTCATTGACATCTTGTTCAATACCCATAAACTTTGGATTATATTTTTATTGTTAAATTTATATATTCTCCACTTTATATTATAACTCCACAACATCCTCCTATTATTTTTTAAATCGTTTATCAATTCCTTGAGAAAGTTGAGTAGGGTATTACTATATTTCTAGATTTTGTCCATCCTTTTCTTGATGAGACCCTCTTAGGGTTTCAAGTCCTTGAATTATAACTTATAAAAAGAGGGTTTAGTAGGATCTAAATTTAATGGAGTCATGGGACCTTTTAGTTTGTCCTTAGATGTTGCATTTTTGGTCAAAATTTCCTTTCAATGAGAGGGGGCCCTAGGTTAGTTTCATCTTAGACTTAAGATCCAAATGAGCCAAAGTTTAAAGTTTCATATTCTTCCTCTCTGTATTCCCTACTGGGAACTTCCTCAACCCCTATCATGCCTTATTATATAGGAGACCCCATAAATTGATTAATGAATGAGGACACACTAAAATCAAAATTAAAGCTTGATGGACCAAAATCCACATCCCCTAATTGAAATTATTTCATTGAATTTATAAGAGACCTTAAAAGGTAATAGGGTAATATGATTATCTCTCCATGACTAACATGGTTGAAATAAAAATTTGGTGGGAATATATATTCCTAAACCTCCCATCCATTTTTATGTACTTCATCACTTGTAAGTATATTTCTAGCCATGGTCTCAGCAGGGACATGTGGAGGATGCCATATTTCATCTCATGGATATTTTCCTTATCATATTATAAGTTATGGATCGCTTCATTTTTTTTTTTGTGGTCCCTATAAACCTTAGTGACCTCTATGTCCATCCTTATGACTTCATAAATTTTATCTTCTGTCACTTCTAGTACATGTTTCTAAGCTTCACTGCCCTATCTTTTTAGGCTTTAGTGAAATCTTTCAAAATCCATATGTTGACTCCATTAATTATTTCCATGTATTTAATTAACCCATATTTCCTATATATATTCTAAATAGTCTTATTTATCTTGACATTATTGCATGACAATGGCTCCACCCTCTATCTTTCACCATGCTCTATCTTTCACCACCCATGTCTTCTCTACACAACTAATTCTTTGTTATGCCAATCGAGGTGATTCTTATTTCATTCAAACTAATGTAATAAATTTAATCCTATTTCCCACACTTTTGAAGATGGGAATGATGATATTGGTTGTGTTTTGATCCAGTTATATTCCACTTTTTATATTATGGTTAGGCTTTGAATGGGAGAGTATAACATATAAAAACTTCTAACCCCCATTAAGGGCCTCAAAGTAATAACTAAAGAGATGACCAAGGGGATAAGTCTCTCACATATTCTAGTTTGAAGATTAATATTTAGATTACTCCTTTATGATATTAACTAAAGGATGAGGAAGGTCTAGACAAATGTTCCATTTGATAAGGTTAAAGCCCATAATTCATTTAGTAGTCATCAAATCCAAACATACATTTCTTTTCCTATATGTATGAATAATTCTCAACTTACCAAAGTTTCTCATTAGCAACTGAGCATTGTTGATAATATTTTTAATAATCTAGCTTGACTTAGAGTTATCTTTGAGACTATTGATAATGTTCACTGAAGTTACCTCTATAATAAGATTGTTTATTCCCAAATCATAATCCAATTGGATCCCCCATAATATGACACTTGATCCAGCTAAATGGTTTGATTGAACACCCAAAGGGCCTATATAGGCAACTAGAAATCCACCCTTGTTGTCTCTTATAACACCTCATCCACCCACTTGTATTAGGTTCCATTTAAAAACATATCAAAGTTTAATTTAAACCAAGAGTCTAGTGGTGTAGACCATTCCAACCTTCTCCTATTTATCTTTTCCCTAGACTCATCTTCACCCTTTGGGGATTTTATATTCCAAAAGTGAAGGATACTCCCCTCAGTATTTGAAACATTTTTGAGTCTTTTTAAAGATAACCTATGGATTTTCCTTCATGGATTATTTCATTTTTGTACCTAGAAAAGTTCATTTATTTATTTATTCCAAAATATCCTATTGTTACTTTCTTTCCACACTCCATAGAGGTAGTGAGATAAGTCCATGCTCCAAAGTTTTTTGAGAATAGGAGAAAACCACGAGGGTTTCCATTGAATTATGAGGTCAAACATGGAGTTGGGTCTAACCCAATCCAAATTAAAGAGAGTTAAAATTTACATAAGTTAATTTATAGGATTTACCTAAGTTTTTATCAAATTTAGGCGAAAAATATACATACCTCTATCTATTATTTCATAAAGGCTATGCATACCTTCTTCTTCCTCTATTTATACTTAAGGTTTTATTTGTAATGGAGGTTTGAATTTTATATTGCTTGTATTATTATGCCATTAATTTTATTTTTTGCCTCTCAAGTGTCCCTTTCTCCTCCTAGTTGTCCCTTTATCATGTCCCTTCCACTATTATTTTTTCATCCCATATCTTTCATGTGTTTTCTCCTCCTTTCACCATCGATAAATAAAGGAATAAAGTGGGAGGAATTTTGGGCTCTCCCACTTTTTATTTTTTTAATTTTAATGGTTAGAGTGACTCAAACATGGTGTAAGTAGTGCCACCTTTATGCCAACCCTTTATTTTTTTAATATACTATAAAATATTTATTTATTGATTATTATTATTATTATTATATTATTGTATAAAATTATAATAATTATATTTAAATGTAATTAAGTATTTTTTGTATGTGATTGAAGGTTGTGGGGCCCCTCACCATTTTATAAAGATAATAAAAGAACTAAAAAATTGATAATTTTTATAAATAAGTCCTCAAAAAAATTACCAAAATAGGCTAAAAATATAAAAATATATAGAAGCAAAATAAACTATCTACTCAGGAGTTAATATGAAAAAATAAAAATCCCACTAAAACCAGACACTAGAAATAATTTGCATCTTGAAATTACTACATTTTAACCTCAACAAGGTGATGTAAATAACATTTTACCTTGATGGGATAGGAGGGATTATTTAATCCATTATGAGCCTTCATTAATAACATTTACATAGTCCATGTGTAGCCTTTTTACTTTAGTTCTTTATACTCTATGCCTACCTAAAGATCCATAATTTGATTTTTTTAACTCAAATTTAGTTTGTGAAATATTAAGAATATATATGCATGCCAAACCATCTTATTTTTCCTGATAAAATCTTCTTATTACAACTCCTATGACAAATTCTTATCTTTAGACTCACATTCTAACCACTCTTTACTACCTTTTAAAGAGTCATAAAAACATGTTGTCCTCCCCAACCAATAGATCTACTGCCCCATAAAATACAACATCGAATACGATCATGATCATTATGTTGGTCTTCAATCCCACCACATATGAGGAACTTCTCCCCTATAGAATATTATCTATTCCCTTTAGGGATACAGATGCCCTACCCTCCAAAATAGAGGTCCCACACTCTTTTAGAAACTAATCCTCATTGTGGAACCCATCCTTAGTCCCGAGAATATTGATAACCTTCCCTATCTTAGCTATTATATAGCTAGTTTTATTAATACATTTATAGTATGAGAAGAGTTATTTCCAAATGACCTATTTATTGTACACTTTCACCTTTTATGTCCCATAAGATTACACCAAAAATACTTAAAATTTTAACCCCTCAAAGTTGATAAACTGAACCCAAGATTATTTATAAGACATCAGCTTAATGGAATTAAATAAGGGTTTAGAGAGATAAAAATGGCACAAACCCTAAAAAACACCTATGAGAGGATCTTAGAGCATTATTAATATTAACCAAAGTCCTAAATTTGTTGATTAATTACTTCATCAAATAGGGTCTCTTAAAGCTAAAGGCATGTTGTATAATTGGATCCATATTAGGGCCTTACTGATAACAACCATTGGATCAAAAAATTGGGATATGGACATAAAGAATATCCCAAATATTTGAAGAAATAGGAACCATTATTCCAAAAAAGTATTTATTCTCCACTCTCTGGAACTAAATAAGGAATAATCCCTTTTCCAACTATGAAAAATGGGTGCAAAAAAATGCTTCATATTGTTTTTATCAAAGGAATAAATACCTACAAGGAAATTTGATTCCCAAATCATATAAAAATTAGATATTTGTAGCTCATTTAAATTTCCAAAGTTTGTAGCCATTCCTCATCAATCACCATTCAAGAACCTCTTCAAAAAAATCAAAGGAACATCCCCAATTGAATAAGAAATAAAAACTTCCTAAGCCTTTACTAATACTTTAGATTCTACCTTTGATTATGAATATGGGATAATATGTTTAGTAAAAGCTAAAAAATAATATTTTCATCTCCAATCCCTTCCATTTGAGACCTATAGGGAGAAGGGCACTAAACAAAAATGGGGGAAAGAAGAGGATTCATTTTTAGTTTTTTTACCTTAAAAAAATTTCCACAAACATGGAAGGGGTTGTGAGGGTTATGGAAATCCAAAAACATTCTATCCTCACCTATATTTATTTTGTCCTCTTTCTCAATAGCCTCAGTTGTATTCTCCTTTCCCCCATTGACCTTCAAAAATGATTTGTTAGTTATCCAAGCCTTCACCAAATATAATTTGATAACTATCACTCCATTGGCACAAACCTTATCTTCTCTCCCTTGATCCACCAACCAACATTTCCATGGCATTACCAATACCTTTGTTCTACCCTCCTCAACTACTCAATGGCATAGTTTTATTATTATTATTATTATTATTATTATTATTATTATTATTATTATTATTATTATTATTATTATTATTATTATTATTATTATTATTATTATTATTATTATTGTAATAAATCAAATGTTCTATAAAAAAAATTGAAAGTAAAGATTTAAAAATAATTGAATGTGATTTAACAACAATTGATTGTGAAACATCCTTTTTAAAACACATCACTATGTTGAATCTTTAAAATATTCATTTGATGTTTTTTAATTTCCTCTAGTTATTCATTGGCTATATTACATGGATTTATAATCAGCATTGAATTCTCATTCATCTTCCTATCTATATATATAGCTATTGGAAAATATGATTATTTATCATAATATCTCCATATTTTGATATTAATTTCATCATCCTCTTCAATATCACCTTCACTTTTGTCAACTTCATCACCTTTACTTTTGTCAACTTCATAAACTTTACTTTTTAAAATTTCATCATATTCAAAATCAACTTTAACAACGTGATCATCTTAGAGAACTTGATCATTATTTTCAAGGCTATCTTCATCATTTATTTTACCAACACTAATAATTCCCCATGTTGCTCATGTTAAAATATTATTGTCATAAAAAAATGTCTCATCCTTGGCTCACAATACAATAAAAACTACTAATTATCTTGCCTATCTATATTAGGATTTAGAAGAAGACCTACATTAACATAGTTACAATAAAGGGTAATACCTGATAATGATATACATAAAAAATTACACATGAAAAGGAAGACCTACATATGAAAAACATGCACATGAAAGAGGATACGGCATACATATGAAAAATTTACCAAAATAATACCTAATTACAATGTTAAGGAAGCACATATGGCCCTTTCCCCTTAGTTAATGGTCTACTAAAGTTAATTGATAAAGGCCACTATCAATATCCATTTAAAAATATATGTTATCTATAGAAGGCTACTATGTACACATAAATATGGAAATTTTAAAACTTCTATAATCAAATTTTATTATTTATTATTTATTTCCAAAAAAATACAATTACCTTTGGATTAAATTCCTATCATTTGCACTTGTTTGCCTGGCTTGTTTAAAAGGAACTACCATTTCACAACAACAACTAACCCTCCACTTGTTAATGTTTTTGACATGGAAATAGTTTCCATCCAAACACATTTTAGACTACTTACTCACCTTAATTATGTTATATCATTTTAAAAAAATATTAATATAATTACAATAAAAAATTTATGTAGTTATATAAAAATTATTTTTACAACTTATCAAACTTAAAAATCTTTGCACTATGTCTAATGCTTCTCATCTGATTATCCTTGGATATGAAGATTTTATAATTATGAACTCATTAATTCAATATTAGGTTCATTTGGAAATGGTTTTTTTAATCTTATGTGTGGGTTTTTTTATGGACGTTATCATCCTCAATCAATCTTTTTAATTTCATGGTTACTCTTCTCTTCTTCATATGTTTCAAGCCAAACAGCCATTTATAGAGTATTTAAGAGTATGAACTTCTATATGACATATTTATCAAAAAGATTTGATAATCAAACATGTAAATAATTAAACTAATTTTTTAAAACACACATGATTTATCATACATCATATATCTTTGTTATGATCAATATGAATACATAACAAGTCTTACAATTTTTACTTTTCCAAGAAGTTTGTCCTCTAATTTTTCATTTCTATGGTCAACATCCTAGATGCATGAAATATATGTAAATTCCTATCAAACATATTTTGAAATGTATATTTTTTATTTAATAATGTATCCTTATGCCATATATCCCTCTGGATGTGCTAACACCTTCACAAATCCATTTAAGGTATTCTACCTCTCTAGTCAAAACATCCATCGTATATTAATTACCCCTGCTATTTGAAGATCATCAAAAAATGCACTAATATATGTATTTGAGAGTCCATAAAGGAGGTAGGTAATTAATTTTTCAATTTGTATAATATATTTTCAATATTTTATTTCTCCTACTCAATCTTTACTTCAAATATGTCTTTTCAAGATAGCCAAATATTTTAAAAACAAAGTTAGTCATGCAAGTTAATCTAATGTTTCTTTGACAATTAGTTAAGTGATATAATTAAAAATAAATATAATATTACCTAAGAAAACTTCAAATTTGATACACTGCCTTTAGTAGGTTAGGTAAAATATTACAAGAAGCCCACCTTAATGTCTAGGAAAATATATGCAGCATAAATTTAAAAAGTTAAATGTGAAGTTTTTAAATCATATCTCTAATTTTAGGTAAAAACATGTGAATTACCTTTAAAATGTTATTCCAATCATATATTTTAAGTATTTTAATATGTCCATCATTGGTGAATGCACACTTCATGAAAGAACTGTAACCATTTAGTTTGTGAATGTCTCACATTTTTTTGATTCACCAAATTGACTTGTTCTCTAGTTAATATATATGTAATACCTTTTTATTTTTAAAGATGCTTCTTTGTCCCTATTGGAGATCTAGATTGTACCCTAGCTAGAGGTAGGAGTGTTCAGGTCTTACTTCCAAATATAACTCAACATGGGACTGACCCTAGGATGTGGGTATCCTTTAATGAGGTTAGACCTTTAGGATTTTTAATGAGGCTAGTTCCTCTGATGCATCATTTTAGCTCATTCCCACTACTAAAACCTACTAATGACCAAGGAAAAGAGAGAGAGGGATAACATGAAAGGGAAAACCTAAGCTAAAGATGGTGATGCACCTAGATTATGGTTGATCCACTCTACTCAACTCTTAAACACTAATGAAACAAGTAAAAGACCAGATCTAGGATTCCAAATATCTATCCTACATTAGTGTTTCATGAAGAGGTTCACCAAATGACCAAAAGCTAAGGGAAATGAAGGAGAGGTCTAATATAAGACATTAATCAATCACAATATCCACATGCAGGCTTTAATCAAGAGATGTAGAACACTAAACATGACCTGTATAACAAGATGAACTAGTAACTAGGTGAGAACATGACTTGAAAAGGGAGAGATTTATACCACATATACAAATATAACATGTACACACTATAGTATAACATTAAAATCTCAAGAACAATATTTTATTCATTTTAAGAGGTTACAAGCTCCAACTTGGTAGAGTTTAGTCATGTCTAAGAGAGGTAACCAATAAAATACTGAGGGATCCCACTAGAAGATAAGGGTTTATTTTGTATGATGACCCCATCTATTTAAGCAAAATCAATGATTTTAACTACTTCTCCCACTACCAACTCATTACCTTGGGACCTTAAGCCCACTTAACATGTTCATGAGGATCAAATCCTCAAATATTGAAACTGATAGAGACATGATATGAATTATGGTTAGTACCTAATTTTTCAATGAAGGATGAGAAGCCCCCACCATATCTAATTTATCTACCCATATATGGGAAACTTAACCTAGGTCCGCTATAGATGAAAACCAATCCAAATTATTTGTTTTCCCATAGTTTTAATCAACAAATGAAGTTTACCAAGTACATGTTCTTGATTTTATAATAAGATACCACCCCCTTGGCTTATATTATGTATAAAATACCTATTTTACCTCTATGGAGATCTATTGTCAATGTTTGGTCTTGGTGGTTCAATCTAGATCCAATCTGGACCTAGCTCCTTTATAGTTTTTTTGCTCAAGTTAAAAATCTACCCCTTTAACCTCCATCAAAAGTGTATTGGGCCTACCTTTGTTAAATTAGTTATTGAAATCAACTTGGATATTAACCCTATTAACTCATCTTGTACCATCAATCTTGATTTGTATGACAAGATGTGATTCATCGATCTTCTGCTAACTTGAATGTGCTCATACCACTTGTCAACCACACATCCATTCTCAAGATCCACTAACTCTTTGACTTACTCATGTGTCATTGATATTGAATACATGATTTAATGTGACCCATTAATCTACTTGGGCCCATTAACTTGTCTTTAGCCACTTGATATTAGATTTTATTTAAGCACCTAAGATTTGGACACTTGTCAAGCTTACACTTAATCAGGGACCCTTTTGACAAAATTTAATGCAAACAACTATTTTATGAGGCCCAACTTTTGACATCTACACACCCATCAATATATTTTCCATGGGAAAATTAATTACATCTACATGACCATCAATATTTAGACCCTAATGGATGACTTTTGATCTTGAATGTCTCATCTACTTCCCATGCATTTTCACTGTAATAAGCACTTCTTTTGGATTTTGTGTTTCAGCATTTTGCATCAGATAATTTGTTTAATGGAAATGACTTCAATTTTTTTTCCTTCAAGACAATTTCCTTGAAATAATTATACCTTTTAATTTTTTTTACAGGCTTTATGTCTAAGAGAATGAGCCTATGGGGGATTTACCACAGATAATTTATTTGAAAGAATTTGGACTTAGCATTTTTGTGAAACATTTTTTTCTGAAACAAACTATTTCCTTAGGATTTTTACTTTCAAATGACATTTTTGACCCTTCGAGACTTTTGTATAGGATACTTTGCTGAAATATGACCCTTTAGTATTTTTGTATCAACCACTTTCCTAAAAAAATGACCCTTTATGAATGTTGTATCGGGACACTTTACTGAAGAATGACCCTTCAGAATTTGTGTATCAAGACACTTTTTTGAAGAATGATCCTTTAGGAAAATTGTTTGATAATTTTCCTTAAGGAAATGACCTTTAGATTTTTAATATGGACAAAATGTATGCAAGAACTTGTGTCTTTAGGCCTTTTGTTTTGGACAAAATATCTGAAATAATTCCCAAAGCTTAGCCAAAAAACCAGAAATAAATTCCTTAAAAGAATGAACACTCAGTTAAATAAAGGTCTAAAAAAATTAGATTTATTCCCATAAATTTCAAAAGAATTCCCAAGTAAATACTTGGCCAAAAAGGGTTTTATACTTAACTTCTTAGCTTCCAGGCTCTTCTAAACTTGTGCAACTTGCCGTACTACTAGATCTTTGAAGGCTCAAATGAACTATGAAAACCCTAATTAGCTTCCTATTCTATACTTGATCTCTAAAACATGGCATTTCCTCTAGACAAATTTTTTTATGTGGGTCAAAACTATCCAAGATTTATGGAAACTCGTAAGGAAGCATTCCTTCTATGCTTAAGAACCCATATACTTGCATGACTAATACATTGGGCATGGAGTCTCTACTTTAATTGACAAGTTTAGCCCTTTCTAGAACTTCCTCTTAAAGAAACAAGGACCAAAATAAACAAAACAAAAAATGGAGCCCAAGGCACTTTGGAAAATGAAACAATAAAAAAAAAAGGAAATGTGCACAAGGCACTTAGAGGAAAGCATAAAAATCTACCTACCTTAAACTAACCAGTTAGAATGGATCCTATACAAAACCATTGACTGGTTACATAAAATATTTGCCTTTTCTTACTAATTTAATTTGCTTTACATTCTTTAGGGAATCCAACCAAAGATGGAGAAGGAATGGATAATGGACATATTGACAATACACTTCTCTAAGAAAAAGAAAAAAAAAACTTACCCACCCAATCTGATTGATTGGACATACAAACATTTTGGAGTGGATAAACAAGCTGATCTTTCTCCTTTTGATGCTCAAATTTGTGCTCTAAATTTAACACAACCTGTGATGGCTCCTCCTTGGCATCTTCCAATTGAGCTAGGTACCTGATAGGATATCCTCTTATCAATACAAACATTAAGCAATTAGATTTTACCTCACTCTTGCACTTTTTTGCTTCATCATTATGCTCCTTAGGCATATTTAGATCATAGTCTTCTTGAATCACATGCTCATATTAAAATATTTGTCCATTCTCAAGGTTTTCCTGCATCACACAAGGTAGTGGTTCATCAAGCTACATTTCTTGATCACTCAAAATGTCTTCCTCATCAACCTCTCTCAGGATCTCATCTTGTTCCTCAACTACAAATGAGAGTTGATTTGAATATCCAAGGTCCAAAAAGTCACCTTTATCTTTTTTAAGGTCTAATTTCCCTTCCTCCAATTCTAATCCATTAGTAATATCTTCATTTGAAAACTCACCCTAAAGTGAACCATTCTCTAGTTCTCAATTTTGATCCTCTTCTAGATCTATGGAGAATGGACTTTCAATAGTCCATTCAAGGTCTATTCCATTTTCAACTTGAGGATTGTCCTCATTAGGATCTAGTTCATTCATGTCAAATCCATTCCAAGAAGGTTTATTCAAACTTGACTCTTCCCCTTATAAATGAAGTGGGCTGCCTATTATGATTTCTTCATCATAGACACTTGCATTATCTTTTGTAGGTTCATCTATGACTGCAAGATCCTCCTCTATCATTTTTACAATAGGCTCTTTATCCAAGAGGGAGATGGAGGGAGGGTGAATAAGTTCACCTTGCTTATAGCTTATGAGAGTATCCTTCTAGCTAGGGACTTTAAAGTTTACCTCATATTTTTGAAAGCCTTTCTGAATTGACTTCCATGAGGGAAAAGTTTAAGAAGTAACCTCCTTTTTTTGAACTATTTCTTGGACCTACATGACTAATACCTCCTTTTTATTTTTTTGTATGCCTTCCTTAACTAACTTCCATGAGGGGAATATGTAGGAAACAACTATCTTTTCTTGATTTTGACTCTCTTCCTCCTTCCTCATTTTTAGCTCTAGTTCCTTGATTTGTCTATCTATATTATCTTTAACAAGCCTCTATTTGTCTATCTATATTATATTTAACAAGCCTCATAAAGATCAGGGATACATGAGGGTTGGTATGAGATACAAGAGGGTTATTGAGGAAGATAAGTGGGATCTTGGATATCAACAATAGGTTGTTCCACAACAATCTCCTTTCTTTGACAGCTTTCTCGAATAGATTTCCAGGAATGAAAGGTCTAAGTAACATGTGAAGAACTTGGCATATTAGAGGGGTCACTTGGAGTAGTCCCTTGGGGAGGAATGAGTGGCACATAAGAAGGCTAAGGTGGTGTATATGAAGGCATATAAGATTGGTGAGGTTTGACCTACTATTCTCCAAGGATTTTTAGCTTATCTTCAATGATTTGAATGTAACCACCTACATCCATCATCTCACCTATGAGATTGTTCCAATTTTCTCTCTTAACAAGTGCCCATTCTTATTTCACTTGCTACAATGACCCCCTTACATAATGGATCTAGTGAGAAGGGACATCTTGGCCATAATAATTTTATGAGCACAATTATAATGCATTCTTATCAAGTCTCACTAAAGTTCACCTTAGTGCTAGTATGGATGCCTCATGATATGGTTGATGAGGAACATTATTATGATGGGCTTGTTATTCATATGAATAATTAGGGCAATACTCTTGCGTATATGACTAATATTGGTCCTCATATTGCTAGTGAGGATCATTAGGAAGGTAAGAACCATTTCATTGATAATAAAGATCATATTGGGGTTGCTGGTAAGGAGGTGGATAATAAGAATACTCACCATAGTTATTCATATTAATCTCATATGTTAAATGAGATGCAAGAGTTGACTAAATTTTTTAATGAAACATACTTGGTCTGATCATAATTAGAAGCTTTGATTTAGATTCATCATTGGTGCTAACTTCTTGCTTCTAAAAGCTAATCAGATCAAAGACACACCAAGATATTTCCACTCTTTTAGACCTTGGTCTCACCAGGCATGCCAAAACCATTGGAGATCTAGAATGCACCATAGCTAAGGAAGGAGTGTTCAGGTCCTACTTCCAAATCTAGCTCAACATGGGAGTGACCCCAAGCTATGGGTATCCTATAATGGGGTTAGATCTATAGGATTTTAAATGAGGCAAGCTCCTTTGATGCATCATTTTAGCTCATTCCCACTACTAAAACCTACTAATGACCAAGGAAAATGGAGAGAGGGAAACATGAAAAGGAAAATCTAAGCTAAAGATGGTGATGCACCTAAATTATGGTTGATCCACTCTACTTGACTCTTAAACACTAATTAAATAAACAAAGGACCATATCAAAGATTCCAAATATCTATCATAGATCAATGTTTCATGAAGAGGTTCACCAAATGACCAAAAGCTAGGGGAAATGAAGGAGAGGTCTAATGCAAGACACTAACCAATCATAGTATCCACATGTGGGCTTCAATCGAGAGATGTAGAACACTAAACATGACTTACATAATAAGATGAACTAGTAACTAGGAGAGATCATGACTTAACAAGGGATATATTTCTACCATATATGCAAATCTGACATGTACACACCATACCAAAATAATGAAATCTCAAGAATAGTCTTTTATTTATTTCAAGAGGTTACAAGCTCCATCTAGGTAGAGTTTAGTCATGTCCAAGAGAGGGAACAAAAAAAATACCATGGTATCCTTAGGGTTTTCTCTACATGATGACCCCATCTATTTAAGCAAAATCAATGCTTTTAACTACTTCTCCCACTACCAAATTACCACCTTGGGACCCTAAGCCCACTTGACATGTTCATGAGGATCAAATCCTCATATCTTTAAATTGATAGAGCCATGTTATGAATGATGGTTATTAACTACTTTGTAAATGAAGGATGAGAATCCCCCACCATATCTCATTTATCTACCCCTGTATGGGAAACTGAACCTGGGTCTACTATAGATGAAAACCAATCCAAATTATTGGCTTTCCCATAATTTTAATAAATAAATGATGTTTATTGGGTACATGTTATTGATTTGATAATAATTTTACACCACCTTAGTCTATATTAGGTCTAAAATACCTATTTTACCTCTATAGATCTCTACTAGCAATTCTTGGTCTTGGTGGTTCAATCTAGACCTAGCACCTTCATATTTTCTTTGCTTAAGTTGAAAATATACCCCTTTAACCTCTATAAAAAGTGTCTTGGGCATGACCTTATTTGATTGTTTATTGAAATTAACTTAGATATTGACCCTATTAAATCATCTCATACCTTTGATCTTGATCTATATGATAAGATGTGATTCATCGATCTTCTACCAACTTGAACGTGCTCGTGCCCCTTGTCAACCATGCATCCATTCTCATGATTTGATAAATATTTAACTTAATTGCATGCCATTGATCTTGAATCCATGATTGAACACAATCCATTGATCTTATTAGGCTCATTAACCTATCTTTACTTGTTTGTTTTTAGATTTGATCTCACCCAAGATTTAGACACTTGTCAAGCTTTTGCTTAGTTGGGGACCCCTTTGAAATTTTTTGAATGAAAACAAATATTTCATGAGGCCTAAATTTTGACATCTATGTACCCATTAATCAACATATATAGTAATTTTAATGATGTCTGCATGATCATCAATCTTTAAACCCTAATGGATGACTATTAATCTTGAACATCTCATTTACTTCCCATGCATTTTCCCCACAACAAGTAAATTATTTTGGATTTTATGTTTTAAAATTTTTCATCAGATAATTTGTTTGATGGAAATGACTTTAGGCTTTTACCTTTGGGACAATTTCCCTAAAATAATTCTACCTTGTACTTTTTGTTGTGAGCTTTATGTTTAAGAGAATGAGCTTGTGGGGGATTTGCCATGGACAATTTCTTTGAATGAATCTGGACTTAGCATTTTCATGGAACATTTTTAAAAAAAAAAAAACTATTTTTAATATTTTTTCTTTTGAATGACATTTGTGACCCTTTGAGACTTTTGTATAGGACACTTTGTTGAAAAATGACCCTTCAAAATTTTTGTATCTACCATTTTCTTGAAAAATGACCCTTCAGAACTTTTGTATCGGGGCACTTTGTTGAAGAATGATCATTTGGGAAATTTGTTTAGACATTTTTCCTTAAAGAAATGATATTTAGGCTTTTAATATAAACAAAATGTTTGCAATAATTTATCTTTGAGCCTTTTGTTTTAGACAAAATGTCTGAAATAATTCCTGACACTTAGCCAAAAACTTGAAATAAATTCCCCAAAAGAATGAACACTTAATTAAATAAAGGTCCCGAAGAAATTAGCTTTATCCCCACAAAGTTTGAAAGAATTCTAAAGTAAATACTTGGCCAAAAAGGATTTTGTACTTAGATTCTTAGCTTATAGGCTCTTTTGGACTTGTGCAACTTACCCTATTGTTGGATCTTTGAAGGCTCAAGTGAACTATGAAAACCTTGCTCAGCTTCTTGCTCTATACTTGATCTCTAGAACATGGCATTGCCTCCAGAATTTTTTTTGTATGTGGCCAAAATTATCCAATAATTCTATTAAATTTTAGATCAGCTCTAAAACTTGGAGTGTATTTTACTTTGCTAGAGATGTGATTCCATATAGAAACCACTATATTCTTAAATATATGCATTAGATCCAAAAGATTCACAATAATTTTTATTAATAAGTAATATTTTAGAATATAGATAGTTTATTCATTACTATTAGCATTTCAACCTTTTCACTAGTTTATAACAACCATAGCCAATATCTCCTCAAACATTGATAAATAAAAACATTTGATCTTATGCATGCTTGTGTGAAGGATTTGTACCAATCCCTAAGTGAAAATATTTTGAGGTTGTCTAGTATTTAGTTTTCCATCAAAACTATATTTCTTTTTAATGTGGTATTCATGCTACATCGGCAAGAACCTTCAATGACCTTCATATATATATATATATATATATATATATATATATATATTTGATATCTTTGGATGACATTTCACATAGTTTATCAACACACCTTGGACATACATAATTTCCTTTTATTGAAGGACCTGAATATATAAATAATTTATAAACTTGATAAATAGTGTGAAGAAACACAATTATATATGATATTTTTATTTTAAATTTTAATATAGGATAAATACTTGAACAAATAACCATCCTAAGAAAATCATGAATAGTCTAGCATTAGATGATTTAATAGGTGAGTTAATTTTAACTAGTAGGTTTTGAAATTCCATATATAATAATGCCATCACATAATGCTTAAAAATCATCAATTATAGGTTCAAGGTATAAATGCTTATATTTTACTTTTTGCTTACATAGTATTAATAATGACAACATTAAATTCTCATTATGAATCGTCAACCATGGAGGAATATTATAATTTATCAACACTACTCTCCAAATGGAGTATCTATTTAACATACTTTAAAATGGGATAACACCATCCATTTACAAATAAAAATTTACACTGCATGACGTATCTTTGAATTTTTCAAGCCATAAATACTCAATGTGCTTCATTGGATTTGAATTCGAAGGAACACATAAAAATTTGTCATTGCTTCTATTCTTATAATTCCATGACATTAACTTTACAAGTAAATAAGGGAAAATATATATGAGTCTAATAATTATTGGAAAATGTTGCAATACCTTTTGTTGGAATGGTATCACCTCTAACTCCTTATTAATCATATGGTGCCTCACATTTGGGATAAATCACATCATGCTCATATTATTTCATAATTAGAATGATTTTTTTTTTTGTATGGATCATAATTGGCATAATGCAATTTTTTTTTGTATGGATCATAATTGGCATAAATAACCCATAAATGTGATGATATTTATTTCATCTATGGATAGGATGAGGAAAGTGTGTTCTTTGTTGGGTAAAAAACTAGTATTTAGCATGCTACAATTAAAATCACATAAATATAAAATATAGTAGACATAATATAAGACATAGAATATATATCAAATGTAATATATAATCAGGGAAATATCATTTAACTTCAATAAATTATTGAATCTGATGTTTTAACAATAAATTTTTTATTTTAAGTCAATCAACAAGAATATAACACCCAACATTGTTGTTCTAAATTGTCCTAATGTAAACAAAGGAGTTGGAGCAAATTTCAAAAATAATCTCTCTTATTTAATTTCCTCAAGATTATCATCTATATTTGGTTGAAATTCATGATAAACATAATTAAATTAATTATCCACATTGTCATCAAAATGATCATGATTATTGTAAAATAAATGATCTATGATAATTTGAACTCCAACATCCTCTTCTACTACTAAAACATATTCAACAAAAGTTTTATGAAAAGGCATTATTTCTTCAATCAATCCAAATTTTATTTTGAATAAAGTTTTTTAATAAGATATTTATTATTCCTTGTAATTTTATTAAGATGCATTTCATCCTTAGGATGGAAGTATATTCACCCAATGTTTACACAATGTTACATTCCTGACATGGCATGTTTGATGATGATGTAGTGACCTCCTAAAAATGATCAAAATATAAACTCACTAATACATCCTAATTTTGTGATTCACTCTCTCTCTCTCAAGTCTCCTAAACCCTCTTTTTTGTCCTTTTTTATCCTTTTTTTAGTTTGTTTTCAATCCCTTCCCATTGGTTATAAAATAGCCACTTTAGATAACAGAATCACTGCCCTTGTGAATGGTTTGTCATGGTGGTTGTGTAAAATACCATAGTGGTTACATCCTAATAGGGATATTTTTGATTAAAATAGGGGTGTTTATATCATTTATAGTGGTATTTCCATTCCCATAGGTGGTGGTTACATAACTACCCTTACAAATAGGGGTGGTTCCATCACTATTGTTCCATCTTCCAAATTTAGCTCCCATGAATTATTCCTTGACATGTTTTACATGATTTTATCTCAATTATTGTTTGTTACATCCTAATTTCATATCCAGTAAGTCCCAAATCACTCCCTCTTATATTTTAAATCATTTTGAGTCCCTCCCAAGTTCAACTCAATTAAACTCCTCCATGCAAGCTCAATTTATATTCTACAAGTAAGCCAATTTTGGCTTGATTTTAGATCCAAAAAATTTCAATATAATCTTAAGAGTTTTGAATATTTTATAGCCATAACCTGATATAATTGATTTAGAGATATGTTTTTTTTTCCATGTTTAATTACATAGTTTTAGATAGGGAGATCCATTGTTCTTGTAACTTGATCTTTATAAATGGTATCTTCAATAAGCCACAATCAATTTTTCCTTATTTGGAGTTGTGTCTCTTATCTAATTACCCAATTTTTTACAACAATCTATTCATCCTATTTTTTTGAGAGTTCATGACTTATTCATTTTGATCAAAAGGAGATAACATACTGAGGGCCATAGTGCTACAAAATTTTCACCTTTAGCTGATCTACATCAGGATCAGGTTGGGGGTTCTAGCTTAGATTTATTTATTTTATTACAATATATTATATTATATTAATTTTAATTTTACATTATCTTAGATTTCTATTTTTTTTTTTTTTAAAAAAGAAAATCTGATAGGATAATAAACTCTCTTCCTTTTACCATCTTTGCTTTAAAAAAGGTAGTAGATAAATTTGTTATTTACTTGCATCCTTCTCAGTAGATTTATTTTCATTAACATACAATATTGAAATAACATTTTAGGAAGATTTTATAAATCATTTATACACTTTTATCCAACATAGTAGTTAGCTTTTAGATTCAAAATGAATTCCATTACTCATAAAATAAATCAATGAGCATGAAAAAAAATCCCTAGACAAACTTTAGGCAAACAAGAGGCTTTCATATTTCTAAGTCTCCTAATGTTTTAAGTAAATTTAAATTTTTTTATTTTGAAAAATAATAGGAAAAATAATAATTTATACTTCTTGTTCTTTCAAATAAATCATTCAAAACTTGCATGCAATAATTAAGAAAGTTGGAAAACTAGCTTAGCTTGTTGGTTTGAAAGAAAATTATAAAATCTTTAGAGTGTTTATATTATATATTATATTAATTATTTCATTAATTTTAGATTTATAAAAAATTATTCATATTATATATATCTCCACAATCAATAAATAAAACATAATAAAAACTACAAAAACACCTGCACTTAGATTACATTTAGACAAAACTAGTAAAATTCAACATCTTGCATAATAGAATAGATCTCTCTCTCTCTCTCTCTTTACATGCATTTTAAAATCATTGAAAAGGATTATTTTTTTTTTATTTCATTATTTTTTAGTTGTATCATTTATTTAATTTCAACAATTAAATTTTAGCAAGCAAGAATTTTACTTCCAAGTCAAAAATAATAAAAACAACAAAATTAACTAAAACATTGCCAAAAGTCTTATCTAGCTATACAAGTAAAAAACAAGAAAAAAATAAACCTTGATTCCAAAATTATAATGATTCCTTAAATAATTCATCCAGATAATCTCATACGGTTACACATTGCCTTGTCCTACTTGGATGACACTTCCTAAAATAACTAGTCTTGTTAAAGAAGGTATTTTACCTAGGGTTAAAGCACTTGGTCCCATAATTGGAAAACAATCTGATTTCAATACTAAGATTAAGAAATATATATTCTATTCCAACCTAATCCCTCATCTCATTGTTTCTTTCTCAATGATTTAGAAGATAAATAATGAATTCATGATATACCTATCATTATCCTTCCTCAAATTAGACGTCATCACTATAATGTCATCTAAGCCTAATTTCCCATTCTCACTTCCTTTTTATCCTTGGGTATAGCCTTGTATTATATAATTCACATGTGTGGATGATATTGACTAGACCTATCCAACCTGATAGAGTAGATCTCTTCCCATGAGTCATTTAACTCAATCTCCCCCATTTCCCTAGTCCTAGCATTGATAAAGAGCTTAACATTTTTTGTGATATCAAAGATCGATGGACCTTAGAGATCTATTTACACATATATCGACACTCTTAACAAGCATAATGATATTGTTGACATATTTTGGTTCTATCATGAGAACCCATTATCTCCACCTATTCCAAATCCCATTCTTCCCAACAACCAACCCAATCCATAGCCAATAAATTATGTTAGCTACCTTGAACTGACCCTAGGGAGTCAAGCACATATTTTAGGATGTGATATTCATGTGTACGCATGAAATAATGGAAAATTTACTTTTATTTTTCATAAGTCAAGGCTAAAGATGAAAATCAGAATCACTATTTGAATATGAAATATTAAATACCCATATATTAACTTAATATTATCACAAAATCCATATGCATCAAAATTATGATGTCTTCATTTGAAAATAACATACAAAAAAAATCATTTACCTTAAAGAAACTATTGTCTAGTGGAATATGTGCTCTGTCAATGCATCCTCCTCCTCTTCTAATTCCTCTATTTAGACCTCTACCTCAATGATGAGGTTGTGAAGACTTTACCTATACTTAAAATGGATTATATATATATATATATATATATATATATATATATATATATATATATATATGTATATGTATATATATATATATATGTATATATATATATATATGTATATATATATATATGTATATATATATATATATGTATATATATATATATATGTATATATATATATATATGTATATATATATATATATGTATATATATATATATGTATATATATATGTATGTATGTATATATGTATGTATGTATATATGTATGTATGTATATATGTATGTATGTATATATATATATATATATATATATCCCTAAAAAAAATATTAACATAAAATTTAAAATTTCAATGCAATATTAGGATTACATTCAAACTTATATGTTGTAGGTATGCTCATTGATGAATATATTTATTACTTAAAATGGATTATATATATATATATATATATATATATATATATATATATATATATATATGTATATATATATATATATGTATATATATATATGTATATATATATATATGTATATATATATATATGTATATATATATATATATATGTATATATATATGTATATATATATGTATATATATATGTATGTATGTATATATGTATGTATGTATATATGTATGTATGTATATATGTATGTATGTATATATATATATATATATATATATATATATATCCCTAAAAAAAATATTAACATAAAATTTAAAATTTCAATGCAATATTAGGATTACATTCAAACTTATATGTTGTAGGTATGCTCATTGATGAATATATTTATTATTTTGAAGTAGACCTCAATACAAACTACAAGCTCTATATAGGGGATGATGATGTATACCTACTTTATGATGACATAATACATATAAGGTAAAATACCACTTGTCTAGACAAATTTTGGTTTATGCAAATTTTAAATCTTTATTTAGGTATGAAAATTTATAAGATTTGAAAAAAAAAATTCTTTGTTTTTGAGAGAATACTGTGAAAAAAATGTTTCTTTACCTTATTGTCTCAAAATTCAACCTGCCACCTTTTTCTATAAATTTGAAAGCTTTTATTTTCCATCAAAATTTCAAACTATCATAGCAAGGGTAAAATGTGTTCATGATGTGTCTTATTTTTGTATTATATTAATAGGGAAATTTCATTTCTATTAGTTAATTTTTTATTAGTAGTGTAAAGGTGAAGCTAAAATTAGTTCTAAATTTGTACCAAGTTTTGTATAAGCTTAGCTTCACACATGGAAAACTTAATGGAAAATAAAATGTAACTAATACACTTTGTGGTGTAAATTTCACTTAATGTATTAGTGACACATGCATAAAATTATAAATATAATAATTGAAACAAATACCTTCACTTACATAGGGCAGGATGATTTTTTTTTGACACACTCTAGTTAAGCTTCTATCCACACCATACAATTGATGTACCTAAACCAAATGGAAAATTCTACAAGTATTAAAATTCTCATGATATGTTGTTTAAGTTTTTTAATTTTACAAACTTTATTTTTTAATTTTAAAAGACATCATAGGAATGAATACACCTACTTGGTAACACACCAAATTCCGCATGAGAAAGACTTTTGATAGGTGTTGAAACATATCCAACACTTCACTGGGAGTCCTTAGAACCCAATCCACATCTTTAATATGGAAGAAGATAATTTTATTGGTTCATTGCCTCTTTTCCACTTTGAATATTTTGTCTTTAAAAATACCATGATATATGGCCCATTTTTTACGTTAGGGATACAAAATCTATGTTGCAATCACTTATCACAAAATAAAATCTTAAATGCCTCATGTGTTAGGAAAATAAATTATTTGGAGCATGTTACAATATTATAAACATATGAACTTTGAAATATTAAAACAATCATAATGTTTTTCAATTGACATGTTAGGAAAATTAAATTAGCCAAAGCATATTATAATCCTAGAAACATAAGTAATTGAATTCTATCACCATTGTAATGTTTTGAAAAGTTTACATATTTTTAAGTTTGCATTTGCATATAGATATGCCACACAAAATCATGTAAAGTGCAATATAGTGTAGGAAATATACTATCATATCAAACATAATGCATTAGGGTATGATGCCTCCTTTGGTGAAGAGATACGGGATTCAATAATTATTCCATAAAATGATGATGAGAACACATAGGTAAAAACATAATATTGTGTCTCTCTAGGCAATCACAAATATTTTTAAAAATGACTAATAAATAAATCCTAAAACACAATTAACAAACCTGAAATATTTTGAAAAAATATGGATGCCCTGCATATTTGTATATATAATCTAATAAATATACACATTTTTTAATTTTAGACATCTAAATTTAAGTTTTTTGTGCTTAAATATTTTTTTATGCATAAAAAATCCAAAAAATTAGGACAAATGATTATGCTATCACCCACACACAAGTAGTATTCCACCATGGATGCATGGTAGAAGCCATAGTAACATAGGCATTAGACAAGTATACCACAAATTAGATAGATAAACATGTTATAAATCATGGAAAAAATCATAGTATAGTAATATATTGCACTCAAGTTAGTACAAGATATGAAAATAAGAAGATCCTCTATGGAAGAGGATACACACACAAGCAAACACATGTAAACACAAACAAACATTCACACATCAACAATCAATTTAACATTATAATGATTATAATTTAGAATATCCATGTGAAGATATGTATAATATGTAGTGAATATATATGAACTAATGATATCTATATCAATTATGATAAATAAAAATAAAGGATAAAATCAGCATGCTAAATACATTAAAATGGAAATGCCTCCAAGCTAGGGCATGCTATTTATGAAGTTGACCCTCCAAGATGTATGCGCATAGTGTGAAATATAATATCATGTAAGATGTGAATATACATAGAACTCACTCAAAAAAATGCTATGATTTTTTTTTTGTAAACTATGGATAATGAAAACCTCTAGCATAGGTAAATATGTAACATGTATAATCAATGGTTTTGTTTTTTATTTTGTAATGTCTTTGAATTTTTGCATTTTGTCATTTTTTTTTAATTTTGTAATTTTTTTTTGAATATTTGAATTTTTATGATAATTAAATGTTGACATGTTTCAACCCATTTCATTGGAAATATATGATATTTTTATCTACCAAACATGACAAACATAGAGTTATAAAGTGCATGAATATTGTATCGAGTATCATGATTTGTCATTGTAATAGTGAAAGCCAAATATGTAATATAACCCCCAAAATGTATCATAAAAACCAAATTTCATGATCATATGATACTATGGAATATGTGGCAAACACAATAGTAAGTGAATCATAAGTTAATGATAATGATATACACGGGGAGGATGTCAAGCCTCCCAATGTATAAACTCTCAAAGATAGAAAGATATAGGAATGAATGAACTATTGTAACTAACTAATCATATGTTAATATATGTGTAAAATATTTATATATTGAAGTTAAGATTATGTAGTGCCAAATTATATACAAAATATGCATGGGTACAATGCCCCCATAGGCATATATGTGTCATACACATCAATGTGAAATATATAGTCAAGTTAATAATATTAATTAAAATCAAGTAATGGAAAGATGTAAAGGGCACTAAGGATGCGAAATACCATCTAAAATATCAAGAAAAAACATGTGAATAATATGTATTGCTAATTTGATGCATATAAAATAGATTCAACATGTAGGATGGAACCACAAATATCATGCCCCCAAGTGAAAATTATGCTATAGTCATGCTAAAAAAGATACTAATAATATGTCAATGAGAATCATGTGTGGTTATTATGCCCCCATAGGCATATATGTGCATATATATGTAATAGATAGAGATCATTCTTAGGTATGATACACCATAGGTGTATATGTGTACATAGATGTAATTGATAGAGATCATGCTTATGTATGATGCACCCATAGGTAAATAGATATGATTATGTATGAAACTATGTTTTTTATTTTCTAATTTTTAAAATCTGAAGGAAAGGAAAATAATGCAAAAGGACATGAGGCCATGCAAGAAACAGGAGTAATAAGGCTCACAAACTATAAAAATGAGCTAAGGATAATTCTAAGTAACCTATGGATTCTCTTAAAATTTAATGCATGTTATGACTGAAGGACCTTATAAATATGTTTTCATCATTTAGAAGTCTAATTTGAGTGATAAGAATAGGATCAATAGTTAAAAGGTCAAGGTTAGTAAAACATTACAAGCAACATGAAACAAGCACCTAGAGTAATGTTAATGAAAATATAAGGTAAGTTTTGTGTGAAGTCTATAAAATAGAATAATGTAACCATGCTCAAGAAATAGGTCCAAATCATAGTCATATATTATTGGATAGAAATTTATAAAATGTACTCATCTAATATAGTAATGTGCTATGATAACAAAAATATATCCATGTACATGATTAAGATATATAGACTGCATGTAATTAATCAATAATAAACAATGTATATGTATGTGTGTGTATGTATATATATATATGAATCTACTTTTACATATACATTGTTTATTATTGATTATGTATATGTAAAAGTAGATTCATATATATATATATATATATATATATATATATATATATAATGTGAGTTATTAAAATGATGTTATTATGTAACTATCGACGTAATAATAAATTCCCCCTGATAGGAGAGGTGCACATCTAACTAGATTATCCCACCTCTTACCTATATAAAGGTATTATATGAGAATCAAGTATGAAAACATGGATGTATGGTACCCTCCATTGTAGGTAGATATACATGAAGTATATCATATGACAAAGATAAAGGAAATTTTTCTTTTGATTTTTGTCTTTTATGAATGTTTTTATATTTTTGTACTTTTGATAAACTAAATTCTAGGAGGAAGGCAAATGTAAGGCATAATGAAAAGAAGAATAAATATATGTATAATATTATGGTATAATAAAAATTTAAAAATACATACACATTTAAGCACATGCTATGTGTTTTATTTCTTGGATAAAAGTAAATAAATAGAGTTTCAGAAGAATCATTGTAATTTGTGTTTTTGAAAGTACAAGCTTGTCTACATTTACAGGGTATGTAATGTAGGCACATGAATGGTACTAGATGGGATGATTTATTTGTATATGTTTTGAGATATATGTATATCAATTTTTTTTGTTCCTTAGGGTTATTAATATCTTTCATTGTATTCTTTTCTTTGTATACTATTAAGTGTTCTAGAAGATGTTGCACAACTAGTTGCTTCTTATACTTGTGTTTCTTTGATGTTATTAAAGGTTAAAATAGGTTCATGTATGTTGATGTTAGCTTTATTTGGGATATTTTTTTATTTTTTATTTTTGACTAAAATATTTCATTTTAAATAACAAAACCCTTCAATGTAGTCCTTTCATAGTAAATTTGAGGAGTGTTGTGTTTTGTTGGTTCTTCAATATTTAGACAATTGTCTTTAGTAGGTTGCTTCTCTTTATTAGTTTGAGTTGTAGTAACATTGAGTACATAAGGTATAAAAGATTGGCCATAATCTTGTGTCAAATAGTATAGTTGTGAAATAACAAATATGTTCATGTCCTCTAGATATTCTCTTGGTCCACATGATGTGAAGCTAATGTTAGAAAAATTGTTTATTTAATTGATTAGGCTCTTTATTCTTGTCCACATCATCATATTGTGTTATTTAAATTCCATTATATTAGATTTATTCTCCCATAACATATATGTGTACTATCTCTATTGTAATAGGTTGTATGGGATGTATGACCTTTTGTTGGGTTATGTTGAGATGGGTTACATCAAATTTTGTGGAGTCTAAAAATCAATAATAACACAAAGGGGCATCATCCACAAGAAATATGTAGACACATCCTTCATGAAATTTTTTTATGCATCTATGAATGTAAATGGGTATGGAATTCATATCATGTATCAAATCTCTCCCTAATAGAATTTTTTAATTGACGTCACTAGATATGACTTGAAATTTTGTAGGTAAAAGCTTAGGTCTAAAAGTAAAGTATAATACAATTATTTTTATGGGACTTTGTGCTTGATTATTTAATCCTTTGATGATTGTGTTAGAAGGCATTAATTATTTTTTATTGATATGGAGTTCTTCTAAAAATACCATGGTGCATATGTTCAATACCACCTCATTATCTATAATATCATATTGGTGCCTTGTAATAAATAATAGATTGAATGTATACAGGTATATATTGATTTATAGTGTCCTTAGGTGGAAACTCTTCATGGTAAAAATTTATAAGGTGATCACTATTTCATAATGTACTTACCAAATTGGTGAAATAATTTGTTTTAGTATTTGTTGGCAGGGTAGCATCCCATAAAGCATCTTAAAATATGTCATTGAAAATGGGCGATTTCCTAACTAACTCTAAAATTGAAATCTTAGCTTGCATTTTTTGTATCCAATAGATCATAAGAGTTTAAAATTAGAAATATATAGGGAAGACGAGGGTGTTGACAACTTGTTTGGGATTAACTTGTCTTGGCCCACTTTGAGGGTCAAAAAAAGGAATAATAATATTACATGGTCTACTTATTCATGTTGTTACAACATTAATATGAATAAAAGACATTAAATAGATATATACAAATTAATTTTGAAATGAAAATTCTAAGAGGAAAGAAGGTTTGTAAAAACCCTAGTTTGAATGTGTGAAAGAGTCAAGGTTAACCATTTATGTTTACCCTAATTCTATATTTATACAAACTAAAGAATAAACTAGTTACAATTAAATAAATCTAAGCATACATGAATGAAAGTAAAAAAAATAATTCTATATAATAGGATATGATGAGAAACAAGTCTAAGTGAAAAAAATGAAACTAGACTAAGCAATGTAAATGACAAAGGATTAAGGAATGATCACACATGTTTGTTGTTCTTGAAATTTGACATTGTAAATTGACTATGTAACTTGATCCTAAAATATAGAAACTACATGATATTCTGGGACAAACTTGTTCAATGTGATATATTCATTCCTATGTTGTATTCATTCCTATGTTGATCCTATTAGGATAAACCCATTTGTCTATGACTATTTGATTGTCGTTAGGTTTGCTCTCCTATATTAGGTTTATCCTACTAGAGTTTTACAATCTAGTTTTTTTTCACCTATATATGGTCATATTCCTATTATGTATGTACCTTTGCTTCATAGATATTTTAGTAAAATGGTTAGAATAAAAGAGTCTCTTCCTTGACATAACTTGACACTTTAAAATAAACAAAAAGCTTTGGAGTTGAGCAACCATCATAGTATCATTTAAAAATACATATCCCATATGCTCAAAATTAGACCTCACATTATTCTATGAGTGGGTGGATAGAAAAGTGAAATTGAGGGTTTATGAACCTCTTATTCCCTAGAAGTGATTATACAACTATATGTAGTATAATATCCTCATTTGTCATAATGGAAATTTTGAGATATTAAGATAGAATGATAATGTTGCAAGTGTATGTGATTTAATGAAGCATGACCTAAGTGATGCTTGGATCTAGGATTGACCTTATATGTGACTTGGCTCTTTATATTTAGATATGTATTATCATTTTTATCTATATTATTAAATGTTTTGGTTAGACCTTGTATATATAGGTGAACCTAGGATAACTTGTGAAAATGATATATCTTTAGAAATGTAGAAAATCTAGATTAAGTTGCATGAATCATGATAATTAGTAACATGGTCCATAAAATCTAAAGGGGTCAAACCCATGAATTGTATGGGTTTGTCAAGGACAAAACTATACAATGGATGGGTTTGTCCATGGGATGATTCTAGCTATGTTCTTAAGGCAAGGTTGGGTAATAAGTGAGAAATAATATATATACGTCAATAAATATGATTTTTATAATTGTTGAGGTGATTTTAGGGTTAATTCACTAAGTGAGATATAGTCTAGATACATTACCAATTTTTTTTTTAAAGTGTTGAGATGATTTTACTCTTAATGGACTAATTTTAGACCTATTGTGGGTCTTAGGTAATCCTAGAAACATGTTAAAATGTACAAGTTTGTCAATTAAGTTAAATTAGGAATAAGTCATTGAGAATAAGGGTATTGTGCCAAATTTATTTGTCTATATATTGATGGAACATTTATTCTTTGATTATGGTTTGGACAAAGGAAAATAACACAAAAATGTATAAATAAAGACATATGAGAAACAAAAAGACATTCATTTGCCATCATGAATTTATAGTAATATGATAGAACAATTATTGAATTGATTTCATATATGTGATCAAGGTAGATTGAAATAATTACAATTAGAATCAATTTGAAATGTGATTTATGATTTAGATTCGAAGGTGTGGTTATGTCACGATAGTGTATTTTGCCTTTATTGAATGGGCTCATTTTTGTGTAGTTTGTAAAATTTTTATTTTTCTATGTTCAAAGGAAAAAAAGCTAGTAGTGACATAGATGAGAACACTAACAAAGTTTTTTGTTCATAATCCTTGTTTGTTTTGGGCAATCCACTTGAATTTTATCATAAATGGTACATATATACAATGAATATATCAGGGTTCTATCACATTTAAATTAAATAAAAACATGAAAAAAGAGTAAGTATTAATTAAAAAAAAATCTTTTACATTGCACTTGTTTAGAGCTTGAAGACAAGCACAATGGAGGAATATAACATAGTGTTAATGATATCATATATGTTAAAGTTCTTGGAATTCAAATGAATATGCCTTTGATCATACTTATTTTTATATATAACACATTTTATTAGTAAATCAACTATCATACCAATGGAAACACTATTTTATTTAATATTTATTATAAATTTCATCAGGCACCATAGTCTATATTGAAAACATCAAAGACACAACATTATTCTATTTTTTCCAATACAATGATTCATAATGGTTGTAAATAATGTTTTTATCATGAGACAAGATGAAATATTCAAATGTATAAGTTTTTGAATTCAACTCTATGCACTATTATACTATAAATAATTCAAAGATAAAATATTAATCTATCATTAAATTGCTTAAGAACAACATGAAGACTAGATTTATCTCACAACATAAAGATGACTATATTATCAAGGAAGGTGTTGATTATCAAAGATGTTTCCAGTTTCAAATAATGTGAATGTAAGGTTGAGATCACATGAGTGGAATATTTTGAAAACCATAATGTTGTTGAATCAAAATTAAATAAATCAAAGACAATATTACAAGAGATAAAAATCAAGTGGAGCAAAACCAAATTTTTATTTGAGTTGAAGAGATCTCAAATGATATAAGTACATATAGGAAATTAGGAAAGTAAATCATTTATAAAAGGTTATCAATAGAACCCTAGAATAGATAAGTAACTCATCCACAAAAGCTGGTCAATAGGGCCAAAAATAGATGAGTAACTCCCATTCCCAGAATAGCCAATCAAAGGAGTTACTTCCAAGTCACCCAGTCAACCTGCACACATAAACAAGCTTATCCATGAAATTATAAAAATTCTCAGTGAGGGAAAAAATCATATAATAAATAAAAATGGGAAAAAAAAAACCCATACTCTAACACCCCCTATAATCATAGATTAGGTGGGTAGTGTAAAAAATAAATGGGTCCCAATAACTAGGCCTGATGAGGTACCCATGTACAAAACAATCTCTCATAAAGTAGAGAAAATGAGAAAAATCATAGGAAAAAATTACCCTCTAAAAGAGAGATATAAAAGAAGAGAAGAGGCTATAAATCCCCCATGAATGTGATGTTATTTTTGATGTAGACCACACCCAAGAAGAGTTCATATTTGAATAAACTTGCTCTTGATGAAGGGTTTGGTAAAGATATCTATAACCTGCTTTAAAGACTGGAAAAATCTCAAGTCGATGACCTAGCCATGAATAAGATCCTAGATAAAATGCATGTGAATCTCAATGTGTTTGGTATATTGGTGCCAAACTAGATTACTAAATATCTATATAGTACTTTGGTTGTCATAAAAGATGATTATGGGTTACTTAAATGGAAGGCCAAACTCAGATATAATCACCTTAAGATAAATAACCTTAGTAGCTACGTTAAAAAATATATTGTACTCTACCTCTATGGATGATATAGAAATAACATTTTACTTATTTATAGACCAAATAATAGGAACAAAACCCAAATAACCTAAAAGTGGACTTGCAATTCTAGGTATTGCTTGCCTAATCTAAATCTATAAAACCAACCAAGTCAACCTCTGTACCAAATATATAATGAATCCCAAATACATAATATACTTAATTATAGTACAAGATCCTCTTATCTACTTTTTAGTTTAGCTCATGGGGTTCATACATGAATTTGGAGACAAGTCCTACTGCATATGAAATATCAGGCTAGGTATGATCAGATAAATAAGGCTACCACTAAGTTATCATTATCAAATGGCATCAACCAAAGGTGTTGAATAATTATCCTCAAGCTTGAATCATGATATAAAGGGATTAAGATATGGATTAAATTCATCTATGTGAAATTGAACCAAAATATTGAGAGCATACTTGGGTTGTACAAGTTAAATCCTTGAATTAGACTATGAAATCTAGATGTTGAGAAATTAATGCAGAAGACCCAAGTTTGTCATGTCAAATCTATCTTATGGATCTATCTTCACTATAGTAATAGATGATAAGGAACTCCTAATGATCAAAAGGTCATCAACATAAAGGACCAATATCAATAAAGACTCATCCTATTATAAGAAGTATGCATTGGGGTCTGAATGACACATGGTGAAACTCGAAGTAAGGAGGAAGGAATCCATCTTGGCATACCAAACTTGAGGGGACTATTTGAAGAAATAGATTGATTTCATAAGTCTAAAAACTAAGGATGAATTCTAAACAAACCAAGGTGGCTAATCCATTCAGATCTCTTCCTCAAATCTCCATGAAAAAAGGTATTGTTCACATCCATATAGTGCACATCCCAACCATGTGTTATAACTATAGTTAGTGTGAGTCAGATTGGAGTCATATTTTTAATAATTGTAAAGGTATATGAGTATTCAATGTCAAATACCTATGAAAAAACATTAATGCCTAATATCACCTTATACTTATCGACCCATCTATTTTTTACAAACTTGGTTTGATATATCCACCTACATCAAATCATCTCCCTTCCCTTAGGAAGTGAATTCAAATCCCATGTCTAATTTTTTATTAAGGATGAATATTCTTCCTATATATCACTATTATAATTAGTTATGCTTGAAGCCTCTCAAAGTGTTTATGGATCAAAAACTAAAGTAAAGAAGGCATTTGGACCACTCTAATAATCTACCTAAGTTTCTCATCTAATGGATACCATACCCAAGTGTTTGCAATTTGACGTGTTTATTTGGCCTAAAGGGGCTTGAAAGTGGGTGAGTTAGGTGTTTACTCCTCATATTATAAAATATGACTAGAGGTGGATGTATAAGACTACACATCATTACCCTTGCTATTAGAATTAGAAGAAGAATAATATCTCATCTCAGGAACCTACTCTAGATTATCTAAGTTATAAGAAGAATCATCAAGTTTAAGTGAATCCAATGAAAGATAAAAAGTGTTAAGTGTTGAGTCTTTGAACTCTCATAAAATTTAACACTTCTATATATAAAAAACTCATGTATGGTTGGATGTAGAAGGTGGTACCCCTTGACACCATATGGATAACCTATAAAGATGCAAGGCTTGGACTGAAGTTCTATAACTTTGCATATATTCTTAAATATATGTGACATAACTGGAGATATGAAAAACCTAAAGTGCTCAACTTTAGGTTTCCTTTCATTCCAAGATTCAAAGGATGTTAAGCCTTTCAAATATTTGTGAGGAACCCTATTATGAATATAACAAGCATAATTAATGGCCTCAGCCTAATACTAAGGTGCCAAGGTCTTAGAGTGAGTCATATAGCTAGCCATCTATTTTAAGGATATATTATTACATTCTAAAAATCTATTATATGAAGGATTGTAAGTAACTATCTACTAAAAATCAATCCCCTAAGTGGTACAAAACCACTCAAATCTATTGCTAACATATTCACCTCCATTTTTTGTTTGAATAACTTTGATGGATTTCTTATATTGTTTTCCAAAAAGTGCCTTGAAGTCTTGAAAATATTTAAACACTTCATAATTTTGGTTAAGGAAGTAGACCCATGTATATCTTGAGAAATCATCAATAAAATTGATAATGTACTTAACCCTTGTAAAAGATAGATTGGGAAAGGCCTAGGAACATCATTGTGTACTAAATCCAATGATTGTGAATCCCTCCAAGCTTTACCTTTGGAAAATTTTGCTTCGTGATGCTTTAAAAGAGAGTAACACTCACAAATTCACTTAGAGTATTGGACTCAAGTAATACTATGACCATATAATTTTTGCTAAGTTGTTCAAGGTAGTAATAATTAAGGTGGCCAAACCACTCATGTCATAATTTACTAACTCCATTAGAATGAGTCGATAATGTAGTCAAAGAATAATCATGTTAATAATGTGAGAATGTGTACAACCTATCTTGGTGATCTAACCTACCCACTACCACTATAGAATCACTATGCAACTCCCTAATGATAACTAAATTTGGTAAAAACTAAATCCTCATGGCTTTGCCAATATGAGTGATTGATACACTGATAAGAGATTGGTTGAAAGAGAATGAACACTTAGAAAATTATTTAACGTTCCTAATTCTATTTCAATATAACCTCTCCCTAAAATTGGTATAAAAGTGTCATCACCCAAACTAATGGAAGACATGCTACAAGGCTTTAAGGAAGAAAACTCAACTAGTGAAGATCCCATGTGGTGACAAACACCCGAGTCAATAACCCATGAAGATTTTGAAGATAAAACTAATACAAAATCCTTACCCTTTTATTTCTCTTTCCCCTTACCCTTTACCCTATTATAATCTTAGGTAGATGAATTCTACTTGATGGACTCAAGAACATCTATGTTGTTATTCTCTAGGAGATGCGTTAGGTGATCTATTTTCTTATTCATGCACTTGTTTTCATCATGCTCATTTTATTATAGTAGGCACACTTATCCTTCTCTTTATTAGGGTTGTCATTAGAATAAGAGACTTCAATGTTGGTTTTCATAGAGGTTGATTCTTTCTTCTTCTCTTGATCTTTATTCTTCTTATTCTTCTCTTTATTTAAAGTTTTTGCTTTCCCATTCCCAAAATTTAGGGTTTGAGTTTTTTTGGACTTTTATGTGCCCATCTAGAGAAAATTTTCTTAATCTTTGGTTAAGCTGACAATGAAAGCATATAAATATGGAATTTTCCATGTAGCACCCAAAGCACTTTTAATGGCATGTAAAGTAGAGATAAAGACTAAATAACTAGGTTCTATTTTAGAGAGTATAAAAAGAATAAGTTGGTCATCTTCTTTATTTATTCCATATTCTTTCAAATTCATTCTTAAGGACTTGAAATTAGTGAATAAATATTGAAGGGTATCAAAATTATAAGGACTTAGGCTAATAAGTTCATTCTAAAGCTCGTGACCTCTCATCATATCTTTCTCCCCAAACAATTTATTTAAAATGTTCCATACATCATGAGGTGATTTAGTAGGATCTAAGTGAAATAGGAGATCAAGTGCTACAAAAAGACATAATAGCCCATAGGCTTCATCATTATGGTTATACCACTTAACTTTCTCTACATATGTGCTAGGTTTAGTTTTATCACCCATGATTATCCTATACAAACCCTTACTCCTTAGAATGATTACCATCTTTATTTTTAATTCATGATAGTTAAAGGGAGTTAGTGGGTTGATTAAAATTGAATCCATTAGTGTTGAGTTGAGTTATAGTAGTAATGAGAGTTATTGTTATTACATAAATGAAAGTGCAAGCAAAAAGAAAGAGTAACTCAAAATAAATTACACCCCCCCCCCCCCTAAACTATGAAATGGTAAACACCCCAAATGTTGCAAACAATGCACACTCAAAATATATTGGGTACAACTAAGAATGCATCTAGAGTAACTAGTGCAAATGAGGAAATGACATGATTTAAAAGACTAGGCAAGGATTCTAGACTTAGTAAAAAAATGCATCCAAAATGAGTACACAATATGAGCAATTGAAAATATGAATAACAATTCCTCTTTAAATATTGCCTATAATATATATTTTCTTTTATAAAAAATAATCAAAAAATATCTGCTAACAATGCTAAACTTGAGAGATCATTTTATGCATTACTTGTGCATTCAAATAAAAGTAGCCCATTTGACCTTGTTTTTAATCAAGCTAAAAAAAGGTGATTTAATATTCTATATTTAAAAAGAAAATTAGGGAAAACTTTAAATAGACTTAACTTGTTTTAGAAAAAAATCATAACCCTTTTGAAACTATAGGAATATTTTATTTTATTACTTGAATAACTCACACACAACAAGAGTAGACTCAATGGGTGAAAATTTTGGTGTAGAGGATACATGGAAAAGTGGTTCTAACTAGGAGGAAATGGGAGTGTACTTACTTGGTGAAAATGTCATGGATGAGGGTTGCCTGAAAGTAACATAAAACTAGGGTCGAATAGTCTCCCAAACATATAAAACTAGTTGAGGCTGAGTTGAATCCAAATACATAGGTTGATACTGAGCACAAGAGATCAAACCTAAGGTTTTATGGAAGAACATGGGTCTTTTGTAAGAAAATGCACCAAGGTACACAAAACACACAATCACAAAGAAACCTCAAAAATTGTGGCAATAGATGTCAATGAAATAGACTTTTAAGAAATGACTCCACCAAAGATGAAAACTCCCACAAATGCATTGTATACCAAGCTTATTTTTAAAATAAAAATTTCACAATTTCAAAAGATAGCTTAATAACATTAAAAAACTAGATATACAATTACCACAGGTGGCTCTAATACTATATTAGAGATGTTATTAGTTTTGGATAACAAAAATGAAGAGGTCAAGATCACATGAGATAAATCTTATGCACACCATAATGGTGTTGAAGAAAAATGAAATCGCTCAAAGACAATATTTCAAGAGATAAAAATCATGTGGAGAAAATCCTAATCTTTCATTAAGTTGAAAATATCTCAAATGAGATGAGTACATATAGGCAAGTAAGCAATTAAATACTCCACAAAAGGTGGTCAACATACCCTTGAAATAAAGTAACTCCTCCACAAAAGGTGGTTGATAGGTCCAAGAATAGATGAGTAACTCTCATACTTAGAATATCCAATCAAGGGAGTTAATTCCTAGTCACCCAATCAACTTGCACATGTAAGAAAGCTTCTCCATGAAATTAGGAAAAATCCAAGTGAGGGAAAAATCCCATAATAAATAAATATGGGAAAAAATAAAACCCATACTCTAACATTGATAATTATAAAATATTATAACAATGAATTCCATTAGTTGGAAGTGTCGATGGAGGAAAGTGTGATGCTCGATAGTTAATTTTATATTGAATAATGATGTGGAGTGGTTGGTGGGAGGATACCTATGACATGGACCATGTTTGGTCAGTGTGTGAGGTGGATGTGTCATGAAAAAAAAAGTGCATGAAGGGATGTAGAATAATCAAGGATTGGAAGATACAAATCCATAGATTAAAGGTTTGTGTCCACAAGTATCTTGACTACATATACACATATTTAAATCATCACATGCCTTAATTAAAGCCAATGGTTATGATAAATCAATAAGAATGAGATGAAGAGGAGGGAATCAGTGATAGTAGGTGGAAAACTATGATGTAAGATGGAAAAGTTTGTCACATATTCTACTTTATACTAATAAGCATGGTCGCTCTCTTTTAGATCAAAAAATCTTAAGCCTAATGACATTGATCATCTCCAAAATTTAGGATATTGTGGCATGGTTTGTATACCCCATCAAATATGAGATTTACTTGTGATGTATGGGAATTAGTATGAGCTATACGACCTTGCCTTTTTTTTAAAAATAACAGTTGTGAGTAGGTATGTGATCAATATATTCATATGACCTATATAACAATACAAAAAGATTCTTAAAAAATATTTAAAAACCTAAGAAAATATTGAAAATTCAAAGTTTTCATTTTTTGATATGGTACATACTATACCCAGGTGAGTTTTAGATGCCTTAAAAAATGACCCCATAAAGTTTTTCAGAAACCCCTATTGATTTTATAGTCGATCCATAGTTTTTGGGCCTTTTAGATGTAATGATGATGATTAGATTTATATAAAACACAACATAATAAAGTTTCCTCTAAAAAATGTGTAAAAACTCAATCTTAATCTATAGATCTATCCATCATTGACTCTGATACTATATTATAAATTGACCTAGTTAGGATCAAATATGAACTGAGACATGGCACACATAGTGAAACAAACTTGAGAGGTAGGAGGATAAATGAATCCAAAGAAGGAGAAGGAGAAAGAACATATGCTAATACAATTAAGGCTAAGTATTCACATAATAATAATAATAATAATAATAATAATAACAACAACAACAACAACAACAACAATAATAATAATAATAATAATAATAATAATAATGAAGAAGGAGAGTTATTCATATAATAATAATATAAGGAAGGATAGTTATTAATGTAATTTTTTGTATTAATACAAATAAAGAGAAGGATCATATATAAGTAAGTCAACTATTTGACTATAATCTCTTATTCACTAATTTTAATAAGGAATTTATTACCCTATGTAACTATAACTATATAGGATGGTATTTTTGCCAATCCATTATTATTATTTTTATTGATAAAAGAGGGTTATGGGGTCCCCAAGCCTTTTATTCATAGATTCTAAAAAAATTATATCAAAGTTAATATAGTATCCATAAGCTTGACATAGAATAAAATATCATGAATAAGTGAAATCTAAATAAGAAAATTCACTTTATCATAGAATATAAAACTATGATGGCTAAAAAGAACCATTATCACAGACATGCACTAAAAAGAGAACATGACCAAAATATCTATGCTAAAAGTGAAATAAGTAAGAGGAAACTCTTCCACTAAAACAAAATATATAGAAGAAAAAGTTGTTGGAGCATATAAAGAAGACAAGAAATGAAGACCATACTACATTGTAAGAAATACTAAATGAAGCATTTATAGGGTGCTTTACAAAAAATAAAAACAAACTCCTTGTCCAAGTTGCCAAAAAGTTGTGCTAAAAATTAAAAACTAAAAAATAGACTTTGACAAAAACTATTCATTTTGAGGTCATAGGGTGAGATATGAGGAATATCCTACTATCCAAACCTCCTTATCATTTTTTTATTTATGTGTAAGATTTTTGGTAGACTAGGTCACTCTTAATAATTACTAAAAATTGAAGTTAGAGGAAAATGATCATTATAGAATTAGCTAGTATATCTTCCACCTAAATAACCTATTTAAACAATGGTAAAATTTTATTGAAGTTATATGTCCCACTAATTCTTCGGCACCATAAATAATCTAATTGAATTTCAAATTAGGTATGGTTCATTTTATCATTGCATTTATGATGATAATCAAATCCCCTTACACCAAAATCTGATCATAACATTTTTATTTATCCAAATTTATGCCTTATAATAGTGCAATAACCTTATCCTTGTTATTAATAACTTTATTAAGGAAAAAAGCCTCCCCACAGTAATTTTCATTGTGAATAATGAATCAAATAACCTGCCTCAACTAAGACACCATTTCCTCTAGATGCACCATCAAAATTAGGCTTAATAAATCTAAATGGAGGATGAATCCAAGTAAAAAATGACATATCCTTATTCTTACTAAGTTTTCACTAGTTAATTGTAGACAACTTTATCTTAGGCCAATCACCTAGGATTTCTAATTCTCTAGGTCTCAACAATTTTTTATTGATTTTGGATGAAAGTAAAAAATTTATTAAAATTTATTATTCAATCCTTACCCAATATCTCTACCAATAAAATTCCTTATCTTCAAAAATCTTATTTTTCATTTATTTCCAAATATTACATATTACATTAGTTAGCACACCCAACCAAATATCAAAATGGTGTTTCAAATGTGTCGACTAAGTAGAAAGGTATTGTTAACTATTATTGGAAAAACCCACAAATGTCAATGTTTGGAAAAAAGAGCCAACCAAATATTAGTTGAATATAGACATTTTAGGCATATGGTTGACCAATTATCCCTTATATTTACACAAGATACAAATTGGACCAAGGAAACCCATATGTTTAAGTCTATATTGTGTGAGGATTTTCCCTAAATAAGCTAACCTACAAAAATAATTTTCCCTTAGAGTACCAACCACATTCATAATGATTGATCTTGGCTAATATTATTTTGTAAAAACTTCTATAGTAACATGATTATATCCAAATTTAACACTATATAAACTAATTTTATCCCCTATCCATCTAAGAGTATCCTCTTTTGGCATTCTTATTTATAACCATTTACTCTTCTTGTTATTCTTCCTCATTTTTTTCCCTTCTATAACTTCTTCCATAACTTATTTCATAGCTTTTTACGTAGCCAAAATTTACCTTTTATCCTTATCCTCAAATCAATCCCTCCCCTTTTTTTTTAGAAATGATCCATAACTCCTCAAACTAAAACTCAAATTTAAAACTCCTAAAACTATAACTTAGATCCACAAATCCTCAACCCATAAGTCAAAGTCATGTCTCCTCAATCACTAAGTTAGATTCTTAGCTCCTTAATCCATAGCTCAGATTCACAACTCCTCAATAATTTTTTTAGATCCATAGCTCCTCAATCAATAAGTTAGATTTGTAACTCCTCAATCTATAAGTCATATTTGTAACTCCTCAAACCAAAATTCAAATCTGATTAATTAATATAAGCCTATTATGTGAATTCCTAAGTTAGCTTAATATGATGTAATTAAGAATATTTCACCAACATATATTATGGTAATAATAAAATTTAAGGTGTGTAGTGATGTTACACAAGCAATATAGAAAAAAAAACATTGCCATTAGCTAGATTATTTTTTATTATTATTATTTTTTTTTTTTTTAAATTATTATTATTATTATTATTATTATTAAATTATTTTTATGTATTTATTAGTATATACATACATAAACATATATTCAAAGATGAATACTTAAACATATATGCTTATATGTATACACATGTATACATCTACTACATCTCTTGAATTTTTGTTGAGATTTATTAAAAAAAAAACACTAAAGAAGAAAAATCCTATATATAATCTATGAATAAAAATATATTTTACAATGGTAATTTTTTTTTATTAGTTTGGGAAGTTAATAACTTCCTAAATATAGTAAAATATTTGACAATGCATGCATTACCACAAATCACAATGATCTTGTCTCGACATTGACATTTTTTTATAAAGTTAATAATTTTGTAACTCTAGTAGAACCTTTCACAATGCATTTTTGAACACAAAGTAAATTTAATTTGTTTGAATACTACCAAGTTTCATATTCTAAGCAATGACCTGAATCTTTACCTGTTATGTCAACAATGGATTATATAATAGTAATTTTTTGATAAAGCTTTGTTGAATGATGTCATGCCATAAGTAAAAGGAACATGAAATTATAATAATGATAAATTTCTTGATATGTTAAATAATGTATGTATTAAAAAAAAACCAAAATAATGTATGTATTGAAAAAACTAGAATAAGGATATGAAATATATCTAATACATGTTTGTGGGTGTTTTTCATGTAATTTTTGGAAGCGTGATTTAACCAAAAAAAATGATAAAAAAATATTGATATTGGTCTATCAAGTTCAAGAACTAAATTATTTGTAATTTTTAAAGTTATCTGATTTCTACACTTTTTTTTATACACACTAAAAATAACTTGTTTCTTGTAAGGTTAGTCGAGATGAAACTACGTGTTTTTGAAGTTTATATTCCACCTTTTTATAACTTTCAAATACCTTTATTTTTTAATCAATGACACATTGAATTTTTGAAAGAAAATACAAAATAAAAGCATAAATAATCCAAGATAACTTTGCATCTAGTGGACTACTCATGTAACTAAGATAAGGATTCAAATATATCAATAAATATATTGTTAGCAAATTTATTTAGGTACATATTTTTTTTTAATCTTGGAGAATAAATTAGAGTGTGTGTTTCAATGAAAAGTGCACCAGATTTGTTATATTATCAATGGAGGTTGCATGTCAAAATCAATGTCATTATTCATTATTAAAATCAATTAGATAAATTATTTAATACTAGTTTTTTAGATTAAATGTAGCTGGTTAGTTTTATATAATATAGAGAATGACAATATCTTTTAAAAACTATGTTTCTAAATGCTATATAATCTATTTAGCCTATTACCTGAATGTATTTATATATGAGCAATTGATTGTCATTGAATTTATAATATGTAAGAAAGATGAAAGCCTTGGCCAAGTGTTTACTCAAATCATCAAATGACATTATAGGTCTAGGCGATGGAAAAATTAATGTGAAACAAAATAATGTGTATGAATACAAAGTTGTTGATAGGTTAATATGTTCATAAAAAATGCATTGCCTATTAATTTTGTTTATTGATTTCATTTTGTGAAGAATATAATGATAAAGATACAAGTTAAATTATTAAAAATTTATTCAACGTATCTAATTTGCATTATTAATATATAAAAAAAATCTATGGCTAAAATCAAAAAATCTCTAGCATGATCATAAAAAAACCCACTAAAATCCCAAGTGAAATTCATACAAAAAATTAACCAAAAGTCAACAATCACCAAAAAAATATTGAAATTCATATGCAGATACAATTAATAGTAATTGAAAATTGATCATTTAATATCTATAAATAATATGGCTAAGACATACTCTAGATTTATTTGTTTCAAACAATATTCTACTGAAAGATAGTTGATAGAATTAAGAAGAATTGAAAATTTTATGTAAACAAAAATAAGTAGTGACCAAAATTATTATATAGTCAAAATAAATAATATAGTATGTTTTTATTTATGGTAAAAATGGGTTGTTAAATGGGCCCCAACCTATTAGAATAAGCTAACAGGGTAGGTATTAACCTAGAATAAACATTAAAGCTTATTTAAAGACCCAAAATAGCATAAAAACGATTTACAACAACAAAATAACAACAAAAACACTATCAACTAAGGCCCTTCTATCCTTACATTACACCGGTCCAAATTTTATTCATACTTGTAATCATAAAATCCATTATATGAATAAAATGAGGATCATGACTTTCCTTTATCACTCCCTTCTTCTTGTCTAGTTTTCCATGATCTAAAATTTCACTCTTCTTTTTTGCCACCACTTGAAGGCCTTCCATGTTTTGAAGATAATTATGCATTGAGGCAATATTGAAGTCAATAATCATTCTGAGAATGTCCTTGAGAGATTAATTTTAAGGCTCTATCCTTGTAACTTTTCATTCATTATTTCCATCTATTCACTGATCTCCATTAACTCAACGTTTATGCAAAAATACCATCATTCTTATTCATATTATTTACTATTTCCTTGAGTCTGGCATGATTTCTTATGAAACAAAGTAAGAAGGATTTATGCAATTGAATATCATATTCTATTTTATTAAACTTAGCATGACTTTAAAAAAATGCAATGATAGCATCAAATTCCTTATCCCTTATTTGATTCTTAGGGGTTACTTTGAGTTTGTTCTCTAAAAAACCCTCCTCAAGCTAGTGCAAACCTTCAACCACCCAGTTCATTTTATTCTCTTCCACATTTGTATCAAAATATCACACATTACCTATATGAGGCTCCTCATTCACCATCTCATAATCCCCTATTTTTTCCCATCCATATTCCTCATCTTCAATAACCCCTACATCCAACTCCTCCTCATCCAAATCAATAACATCTCTACTCAAACTACCCTAATGATCCTTCCTTTGTTTCTTCCTTGAATAAATTACAAGGATTATTTTTGGGGCTAGGGTCCCTTTATAAGTCTTTTTATTGGGATGAGGGGTTAAATATCAAGGGTTAATCCCCTTAAAATATTTAAAGACTAAAAATATCACTGCCTAATGAAGAGTATATTATTTTTTTAATTTCTTCACATCCAATACTAAAATTTACAAGTAATGTAAAATATAGAATGTAAAGACAATTGGAATTTGATGCCTAAAATAGTTTAAAATAAGAAAGTGATAAAAATGCACCACCATAAATCTTCCTTCTAGTGTCACATACCTTATTATTTTCTTAGCCACTTCATCATATAGTGGAGGAAAGTCCTCCCTAAGATATCCCCCTTGTTTCTTTATAAGATCCTCCAATATCATCCACTTCTTGATAATTTCCATAAAGGACAAGATCTTATCATCCAAACTGAACATTTTACATGTTTATATTTGAAAAATTAATAATGGAATCCTCTAGGATAACAAAAATCTGAATCAATTTTACATTTTTACTAATCATATGTAGGTAAAATATTGTAAATTAGTTTAAATGTTCATTATACAATATTTTAATCAAGATCCTTGCAAAGATATGTTACACTAGTAGATAAATTTGATCCTCCAATCTGAGAATGATAATTTTCTAGTAGGCAATCAATTGTATTTTAATATTGAAAGTGACATTAAGTTGATCAACATCTATTTATTTGATGTTAAGGCCTAAATATATGTGTCCAAATCCCTTCAAATTAAAATATTTATATTATTTAATGCATGTATGAATTATATTTTTTTAAAGCAAATAAATCCAAGTTTTCATGAAAATAGGGTTGAAATTGGAGTCCAAAGACTTCTGCTTTGAAGTATCTATTTCACATGGTCAATGCATTGGATTTTTTTTGTTTTTAATATGATTTTTTATAAATCATTTATTTGAAATAATTAGTTACATAAATACTTGATATTCCAATTAAATCACATGAAACATAACAATTTAAAGATACTCATATATTTAATTAACAATCATAAAAAATTTGTCAAAGAATATTCTAGTGTATTTATGCAATAGATTGAAAAAACCAAATTAAAATAAAAAATAAGCCCATGTGGACATGTAATGAAATTTAACATGTAAGAAATATGTAAGAGGGAGTTTACTTGTACAAGTAAACCCATATAGTCATTGTAAGGAAAAACATGTGTGTGTAGGGAGAATTGAATACTTTCATAAGGAGGGTAATCTCTCTATTAATGAAATTTTATGGAAGTTTGTGGAAGTGGCTCATTTTGGGAGTTGACCATCCAGTGTTGGGATATCTTTGGAGAAAAGAGGTTGAGATATTGTTGTATACATAATTATTGTTGGAGTGTTAAGGCATGTAAACTTACTTGGATAATTGTTGGAGAGGAGGTAGGATTATTTATCTTAAATTTGTTTGATCATATTAATAAAGGTGTAAAAACTTCTTACTCTATTTTCATCTTACTTGGAATTTTATAAAATATATACATACACATATATTTTTATCTTTAAATTTATTTTTATTTCTTATATATATATATATATATATATATATATATATCATTGGTTTTAAAATTATTTTTGTTTAGTACATATATATTAAATAAAATGTAATTAAGCTTTGGAATACGAAGAAAATCTTGATGGTGAGAGGTGGTGGTGAGTGGTGGGTGGAGAGAAAGAAATGCTCACAGATAAATAAATAGAAGATGGAGAGAAACATAAGCTTACAAAGGATTGATAAAACTATTCTAAATAAGGAGACTCATCAATAATATAGGGTCATGGTTCATGAATAACCTCATGAAAAGGTGGAATGCAAAGGGTGAATAAAGGTTATCTAAGGGTAGGAATCCAAAGAATATGCACCTCAATCCTCTGATAAGAACATTATTCAAAATTTATTTAAGATAATTAAATCCAAGTTCAATATTTAGGTTGAAGCTAAAACTATTGCATGCCTCATTAAAGAATAACTATGACTCATTTTGTATTCAAGAACCCTAAAAGAAGCATACTCAATTAGTGGACCAAATTGGCTTGTTTATAAAAAAAACTAATAAATTAACTTATAAGGCCTTGGAAGAGTCAATATATAAAAAATCCTTGGGTTAAAAAATCACTTTGGAATATGGTTGGATGATCATTATGCATGAGTCCATCCCCATTATGTATATCATTGATTAATCAATTGATAATCATAGTGATGTTTTTTTTGTACAGCCCTAATTTTTAAGTTTATCGAGGTGTGGCTGAGATTGGAAGATTGATATTAGTGGATGGGGATCAATTTTTTTTGTACTAGGCTAGAGATTAAACTATTAACATAAGGATACTTCTAAGTGAAAGACATAGACAATGTTTTTGGTGGTGGACCTTGGTTCTTTTAAAATTCTGGAATATACTCTCATATATGGTCTTTGAATATTAACCCTTCAGAAAAATTTATGTAAAAAGTACCAATATAGGAGATATTTTATAAACTCACATAAAAATATTAGGAGGAAATCCTTAAAAATGCACAGAGGAAATATGTTCATTTGTTTGTCTTAATGAGTCCATTGTCAAAGGAGATTTATATTCTTATGCCATCAAGTTTGTCATCGTTTATATAAAAAATTGATCACTTATTGCTATTCATATTTCATCCTTATTTAGATTATAGAAGTAGGATATAGATATGAATGTTTTCCTTTTATGTGATTTCATTGTTAGAAGATTTGACATAGATTTTTCCCCAAATTTAATGATGAAGGATGAAAAATACCTATCCATTATATAGTAGACATAATGGACTTAATGTAAGAATTGGGTTCTTGATCTATCCTAAAAAGGTGGGGAAATATGGTTACAATGTAATGGATAAGAAAATAGACCTTTATGGATAGGTAAGAGTGGTTCACTTAGATAAATCACAACCAAGTTTTTCTTGTTAATGACTTTCTGCATCAATCCAAGCCCCAAGATGATTTGGTTGTTAAGGTTATTTTGAATGGTAGTTTTTGGTTACTAATTAATGAACCCTAATACTAATAATTGGAATACTAAATCAAGGGTGAAAACCACAACACCTTTATCTCTTTCTAAGCCTCTTATTGAAAATCTGTCAAAGATAAATATAAGCTCTTAGAGAAAAGGTGATTGAATTGAAAAAAATAAAATAATCAGGCCTTATTAATGAACAATATGAGGATAAATTAAACTTTGATACACCTTGAATGATATTAAACATGATACTTGTGGAGATCACTCTTCAATATTTGAGCAATATTGACCTCAAGGAGGGGAGAAGTAGTGAGTGGGGATCCATGGCCAAATTAATGGAGGATGAATAAATATAATTCTCCTTGAGCTAATCCCAAGGTTGTTAAAAACTATGTGGCTATCAAATTACATCCTTCAATTGGTCCACCAACTCTCTTGTAATGAATACTAAAAATAAAAACTTCAAATGGATACAAAAGTTGAATTAGAGCAAGGAATCCAAAAAAATCTCACTGAGATATAGTTGGGTGGAAGGGGTACTCATGCCACCAAGACAACATGAAAATATCAAGTTGGATTCAAAGACCTAAAATCCTATAATTTTAGTGGAGGAATTCAAGCATGATATATTAATTTAAAAAAAAAACAAAAATTAGGAAAAGTTAGTTTGAGTCTGCATTCAAGCTTTTTTGGAAGAATTCAGATTGGATTATTGAGGAGTCTTCTAGTACTATAGGAGGAATATATATCTTTTGGTACCCTGAAACATGAAATATTTATCTCATTCTTTTGACAAATAGGTTATTAATGTGTTTTTAAATAATTTTCAATAAATATTCATTTTCTCCTATTGAATGTATATGGACCAATTGAGGTGGAGGCCAAAAAATTATTATGGTAAAATCTATGTAATTTGAATGGAGTTTTATATACATTAAAATGATTATTAAGGGTGATTTAATTCCATCATATATATTTTGTAGAAAGGGTGGTTTGATTTGGATATCCCAGGTATGAGTGATTTCAATATTTTTTGTCTTAAGTTAGGTTTATCAATCTTTAATACCCATGGCCTTGGGTTCACATGGAATAATAAAAGACATGGGGATGAATTAATATTTGGAAATTTAGACAATCCTTAGGAAATCATAAATTTTATCTAAGAATATCAAGTTTATGTATGAGGTCATCCATTTTTTTGTCTCCAACCATTGGTTAATATCATTCACATTGGACACAAAAAAACTGAGAGGCTTTCAGTTTAAATTTGAATTCATGTGGCTATAAGACTCCTCTTTTGGTGAAATGGATTAAAAATGTTGGAAAACTAAGGTTAATGGATCCAAATGCTTTATCTTATCCAAAAAATCAAAAGAAGTCAAATAATAAATAATAATATGTAAATTTTTTTAGGGGGGACACGATGTCAATTAGTGATTCAATGAGGATAATAACAGGCATAAAAAGAAATTTTAAATTGAAAACTATTGAAACATATCCACCTAGATCACTATATAGTTATTTCAGATCAAGTAACTTAATTTAAACATATCAACTAAGTTTTTTAAATATGAAGATGATGATGATGGATCAGAGCTACCAAAGTTTATTCTCATGCTAACTCCTTTGACTATGTCTAATAGTTTTAGTGATAGTGAGGGAGATGGATTGAAGACATTAGCTCTTAAAAAAGGAGTAGTAAGGTGTTTTATTACTCCCCCAAATATAATTCCATAAAGTTACCTAGAGTGGATTGATATTTAGTCAAATCTATTAGCATCGAATCTCCTACTATGGAGGAATGACAAGTGATCTAAGAATATAGGAATTCATCAAACCCCTTCCATAGTTTCTCCACAGTATATCTATCTCTGCTCTAGTCATCACCCTCTTATGATCTAATTATAGTTCTAGTATAAATTGTTTATTTAGACTCCACCCTTTCTCCTGGTGGATAATCTTCTCTATACATTGATCCTTCCTAGTCTCAGTCTATATTCAATGAACATGGCTTCCCAGTGGGAGACATTCCTATTTTCTTCTCTGATAAATCACATGTTCTCTTTATTCTTGAGTCATATCTTCTAGGGATGCATTTTTATATTGGTATAATATACTTATTTTGTAAGTGTTTATGACTTTCTCTATCCAAGGTTGAGCTTCATTTGAATGGAAATCTATTTTTCCCCTTCCTTATCTATGCTTGGTAGATGTTTCTTCTAGGTTAATGTCAACTAATTTGAGGACTACATCTTTGTAGGGCATCTAGACCTTGGTTTTTAGGCACTGATAGTTTCTTATTTTTATTTTTCTCCCCCTTGTTTCATGTGTATAAGTCAACCATTTCAACATCTCCTTTTTAGCTCAAATTTTACAATATCCCACCTATCCTCTATAATGAAGATTGTATCAAAAAACTAACTAATTTGGTAGGAACTAGGGTTTATCCAATATTAAACTTATCTAATCCTCTTTCTCATCATGTCAAGGTGGAATCTTCCTAAGGCTCTTAAACTCAAATATCAACTTTGAAATCCTCCCTTTAGATGCTTTTATTGTAACCTTATTAGTCATCATGTTACTTCATGTTCTACTAAAGGTCATAATTGTCCTCAATAAGTTTGAAAGAATAAAGAGGGCCCTTCTAATGATGAATTTGTCTAGAGTAACCATGGGGATTTATATTCTTATTAGGATAGCCCTTCTACTCCTTTCTCTACTAACATATGGGTACTCCTCATGAGAATATGGCAGAGGAGGAGAATCATGATCCTTTGGGAGAGGATTCCCTCCCTTTCGTAGCCTTTGGTGATTATAAATGAGGGATCTTGGATGTTAGTTTTATGGAGGAAAAATTATATTTTCCAAGGCCCCTTTTCTATATTAGATCAACATTCAAGGCTCCTAAGGCTAAATTAAATGTATCGACAAAGTGTAAAGGTTGAAAAATCAAGGCAAAAAGGCTATGATAAGAAGTTGAAGATCTAATTAGAGATGGGTCCTTAACGAGGTTGGAGGACTTCAATTCTAGGATAAGGTTGATCCCTACATATAGGTGATTCCCTTATTATTTTATTCATTATCTCTTTGTTTAGATTTTATGTTAGGATTTGATCATTACTGGTTGGGAGGTGCTCATGATATTTTTCACTGACTAGTTGTTTAAGGGTTTCAACTTTTTTTGCTAACTTGTCAACTTGGTTTTTTAATTTTGCAATTTTTATTTACATCACTTGTTAGGCCATTGTTTAGCTCTTATGATATAGTTTTTCTCTCATGGGTTAGTGTTATTGGGGACTATCAACCCTGTTGTGTCTTAGTTCTAGTTTAGAACTCTAACCCTTATAAAATATCCCCTTATTGGTTTATGGGATCTCATAAAAAACCTCACCTTTACCTTACCAAATAAAAAATATTGAAATATTTTTATAAAAAGAGTGTGGTTGAAGATGAGTTGAGAGCGATTTAGTTTCATTGAAAATTAGGATGGGAATGAAGATTTAACATATATGGAGAGAATTTCCTAAATGAGCAATAGATTTTTTAGATAAGAGGAAACCTTATGGAAGCAAAAATATAGAATCTCTTGGCTCAAAAAAGGTGATATAAATACAAAATTCTATCATCTCTCCATATAAATTCATAAAAACATGAAAAAAATTCATAAAATCACCACTCAAGAAGGTGTTGAGATATAATACATAAAGGAAATTAGAGATGAAACTATCTCATTTCCAAATCATTACTAATGGATGATGATAGGGGCAAGTCGATGACCTAGAATTGATTTCATTAGTTTATAGAAAATTTATTATCTGAGAGAGCAAATCTGATGTTAATGGCTCCTGTCTCATTATAGGAAGTAAATGACACCTTGTTAAATTTAGGAGCTTAAAAATCCCTTGGTATAGATGGATTTAAAGATGGTCTATTTCAATGTTTTTGGGATATTTTAGGTTCAGATGTGTGGGAAGTGGTAGAGGAGTGTAAACATAGGAAAAATGTTTTTAGATAATGGAATAACACCTTTTTAGATCTCATTCCTAAGAAATAAGATCATCCTTACTTTTATTCCTTTCATCTCATATTCTTTTTGAATTATCTCTACAAATTTGTAACCAAGTTTATGAAAAATTATCTTAAATTATGTTTAGAGGACATATTCTCTAAGGAGAAATGTGGCTTTGTGTTAGTAGGTAGATTATGGATGGAATAGTAGTGGCCCATGAGGTAATCCACTCTCTTCACCAATATAATAGACATATTATATGTATCAACTTGGATATGATAAAGGCCTAAAAAAAAGTCAATTGGAACTTTTTGGATCAACTCATGGAAAGATTTGGATTCAGTGATGATTAGAGAAAATTGGTTTGGAATTGCATTTCAAATTCTTCCTTTTTAGTTCTGGTCAATAATGAACTAGTCAAATATTTAAAATCCATTAAGAAAATAATATAAGGGTACCCCCCTCTCCTTATCTCTTTATCATTATGGTTGAAGCCATAGGTAGAACTATTAAAAAGTTTATCTTGGAAAAAAAACTTAAGGTTATTGCAATTAGTGCTAATCCAAGAAATGTATCACACCTAAAACCTATTGATTATACCCTAATTATGGGTGATTTTTTATGTAAATTCTAAATAATTATGAGGTGGATACTAGACAAAAGGTTAGACAATAAAAATATCAAGTTTTGCTTTTGAATGTGAACCCAGAGATGAAATAAAGAATCAAGTCCATATTGGATATAAAGAAGGTTTTATTCAAATTCACTATTTTATAATGATTCTATTTATAGGAGATATTATTATAATCTTGACATATAATTATTAACAAAATCAAAAATAAGTAGTAGCATGGAAAAGTAAGTGGCTTTCCTTGGCTGGGTGAGCAAAACTCATTCATTCATTCTTCAAGTTATTCCCACCCATCTCATGTCAATGTTCAAAGCACTAAGAAAGGTGATTGCTTTAATAATGAAGATACAATGAGATTTATTATGGAGTGGTACCTATTGTTCCCAAAATCTATCACTCATTTTTAGGGACAACATATCAACTATGTTATGCAGGCCAAATTTCTCTCTTCCCTTCTCAAAAGATGTTTTGAGCATCCAATTCTTCAATTATTCAAGCTTTTTTCAGCTAAGGGACTCACAGGTTCAACAGGTTCAATGACTTCAATAGGTGAGCCCTCACAAAGAAACAAGTTCCCAACACTTAGGCATTTCAAGGATGGTTCAACATCAAGGTTCAACCAAAAGGTCCATCGACAGGCCTCAAACAAATGGATTGAACCATTGAACAATTGAACCTTGCCTCCAAAGGTTCAACAGGTTCAAAAGTTCAATGACATCGGTAGACTTAAAAGAGTTAATCACTTCGGCAAGTTCAAAGTTTAACGGCTTCAAATGACTTAATAAAAGAAGGCTTCGAAGAAGAAATATTTAACCTATTGAACCATTGAACCTTGAACCAAAATGGTTCAAAGGTTTAAGGTTCAATGAGTTCAATAAAGGTTCGAAGAGTTTGTTCAATTAAGGTTCAAAGCGGCCGGTTCAAATGGTCAATTGAATGAGCAGGACATAGTATTGAACCATTGAACCATTGAACCATTATTGGTTCAATCGATCGGTTCAAAGGATTCAAAGAATAAAGAATGAACCAATGAACCAAAAGAGTTCAAAGTTCAAAGGTTCAATGAGTTTAACAGAGAAGAAAAGGATCTAGAAACTTTGAAGGACCAAAGGATTCTAAGAAAGGGAATGAACTATTGAACTTTGAACCAAAATGGTTCAAAGGTTCAAAGGTTCAAAGAAGCTACAAATGAAGGAAGGAAGTGGAAGATTTTAGAGACCAATTCGAAGAGTTGGTTCAACCGAAGACCAAAGAAGTGATTAAACCAAGGAGTTGATAGGACCACCCAAACTGTTGAACCATTAAACCAATGCACTCTCAAAGGTTCAAAGGTTCAAAGTTTCATGGTTTAATATGGTTCAAGAGACCAGTGACCAATGACATCCCCGTAGGAGTCAAATTTAGGGTAATGAAATATCTATTGATTTTCAAATATGACGCAAAATTGAGAACAAACTCAGTGACCAGCTGAGGAGGGAGCTGAAAGAGCTAGCAGAAAGGGAAAAGATAGCTTGAGAGCTCAGATCATGAAGAAAAGGACAAAAGATAGTAAGGAAAGAGAGAACAAGAGAAAAAGACTAGAAATATCTATGCAGGAGTTATTTCTAGTTGGTGAAACAGTCCACCAGGTGGACATCAGAGAGCATGAGAAATCAAGGACACAGCCTATTTTTCTCCCTTTGAATAAAAGTGAGTGGATAGCCACATACATATCTAAAAATAGACCAGATGACCCGTGCTGAGGAGAAGACTTTTGAGATGAATTAACATGCCATAGTTAAGGCTGATGCCCTGTTCCATCATGGCCCCTTGATAGAATTGAAAATGCATTCAAGGTATTGAATGTAGCATGAGCCTTTCAATGAAACAAAGTACCAAGTCTTTCTTAGCTGCTATATATTGTAATATCTTATTTTATGCATGAGAGATCTCTCAGTTATAGAAGTGAAACTCTACCCAAATTGAAAGGCGATTACTGAGACTTTGAGCTCAAATTGTATATCATATTTCTTTATTTGAATGAGAAAACAAGTGACTTTTCAGACTTTGTGTTGGAATAACTTGTGTTATTGAGAAAATTGTTCTTATGTCTATTTCCTAAATGCATTCTTGTCCATTTAATTAAATAAGCAGAACTAGTAGAAGTAATCAAGAAGGTGTCCTGAAGCCAACTGTGGGAGACTTTGTGATGTGACACTTGTCTTTAGTGTGTGTTTTTTTTAGTTTGTTCTCTGTGTAAAGGATCTTGGGATAACTTTGTGCCCCCATTATCCTTCATATTTCACTCTTTGGTAGTTGAGGTGGAGACTTTGTGCTACACCTCATTCTACTATTTACTATTCCATTTACTTGTCACTACTAGAAAGAATCCCTATTGATTGTTGTAGACCACTTCTAAAAGAAGAGAAATGCCTTCTATCATTTCACCTAGATTTATCCTTTGTCTGTGAACATAATCTTTGAAAAAAGAGAGATAGATGGTGTTGTCCCACCCCTGAGTGTTATTTTTTGCTTATATATATATTATATATCTCCACATATTTATAGGGAACCTCCCCTTGATGAGAGGAGAGATTTGTCCACCTTTGATGTGGTAAACTTGCACATTTGGCTGACCAATCTCCTTATGCTATGGTTGAAATAACCTATTTTTCCCATCAGTTAGCTGGTGACAAAATATTCACCCAACAGTACCAAGGAAAAAGATAAAATGAGTATAATATCCTAGGATAAGGTCTACACTCTGAAGGAATGGGGTTTTCTAGGGTTAAGGTGGCTAGATAAGATGAATAAAAATTTAGGCGCCAAGATTTTATGGAGAATATATTCTAGAAAGAAGATAATTTGGAGTAAAATTTTACAATACAAATACCTAGACTTTAAGTAGGTGATTAGGTATTTTACCTAGATACAACTCCCTAGGGGTCAACTATCTAAAATTTTATCAAACATTATTGAAATTTTATTTTTCCCTTACTCAAATAGAAAATTGTACATTTCTTTGTGGTGGGATGATTAGATCAGAACTCAAGTGATATTTTTTTAACTTAATACCCTTGAATAATTATGCTATAAATATTTAGGGTTCTATGGATATTATTGGGTAGACACCCCCAATAGGAAATTTTGGAAAGAATTGGAATAGATAAATGATCTAAAATAGTAGGAGGAAAATATCTTGATGGTCGCATTGGAAAATATATTGATTCATGGTTATTAAATTCCTTAATCTAGGAAGGTTGTCTATCTAGGGAGGTATCCATCAAATCTGCGTATCAAATAATTCTCATAATGGAAGGTATGATGCTTATAAAATTCCTTGCTAGTGTTTTTTGGAATCATAAAGGCTTACTCAAAGAAAATATTTTTATTTGGGTTGCTACTCAAAAATATATTTTTATATATTATAAATTAATAATAAGGTGATTCATTGGACATTCACTATGGGTTCTTTATAGGGATTCTAAAGTAACTAGTGAAACACATACTTTTGTATTATCCATATGCTTATAAGGTATGGGGAGATTTTATTAACAAATTTGGACTTCAAAGTGCCATCCCAAATATATTTTTGAGATCTTAAAATAGTGGAATTTTCACCTAACTATTTCATAATGATTTTGGATCTTTGACCACCTATTATTTATTGGAAAGAAATAGGAGATTATTCACCAATAATATTCATTCAAAGGATAGACTATGGGATAATATTTCTAAATATTTTTTGGAAAATATGAATGTAAAAGGTATAGGGTGATCCAATTCCAAAGTAGAATAAAAATTAATACTAGGTTAGTTTAATGTGTGCTCTCATGATAAGGGGATTGAGAAAAGGTTGTGATATATAGTTAGTCATTCCATCTATTATAAGGATCCATGTTTAGGTGGAATCAAATTTAAATTTTATGGGGCTTCTAAAATTAATCCTCGTTAGTCATTCCATCTATTTTATGATATATAGTTAGTCATTCCATCTAGTTATTCATTTCATCTATTTTATGGGGCTCTGTGTAGGATGTGGGGGATTTTTTATAAATCATAAGGGTCTCTAACTCTTTATATTTTCTTTGGATATTAGATATGATTCTAATAATGTAACTAAGCTATATCTCTCTTAAAGGGCATCCAAATTTCTCAAATAAAGGGTTGGAATAACTTCATGTTAGAAGGGAATTCTTAGGTAATCATCAATGCAAACTTAGGGGGAACTATTAACACTTAGAAAATTAAAATCATAATAGATGAAATCACCCAATTGATACCCTAGTTTAATCAAATTGGAATCCTAAACATAATGAGAAATGGTATGAAAGTGGTTGATTGGGTGGAAACTAGGGGTTTCAAACTCAATAAAACCATGAATATAATAAATACTTTGTGGGAGCCTTCCTTCCCCAATTATATACAAACCCTTCTTACCTAGGATGCTTCTCACCAAAGATTGGCATATCATGCTCAACTATCAAGATATCCTCATAATTGGATTGTAATCATTTCTATGGTTGGTGTATACCTTGGGGGGATCTCCATTTAATCTCCAAATGATCTCAAAATGATATGTGTTTTTATGCTATCAATGCTATAAAGGCCAATTATATTTGGCATGTGTGAATCCTTCTCTCATTTTTAATCAAAGGACCTCAATAGTGGAAAATGTGAAGATTTTGTTTTTAAATTATCTCTCCAAGAATGGAAAAAAGGGTTTTTTTTAAGATTGAGGAAGGCTCTTCTTAAATGACTCTGGCTAGTGAGGAAAAATTAGTAGTCAAGAGGCAAAAATTGGTTGGGGGGGGGAGGTGGGGGTGGGGGTGGGGGTGGGGGGGGGGTTAGTATCAAGGGATTTTGTAATCTAAATTGATGGAAAAATCTAAACCCTTATCATGCTTATTTGGTAAAAAATAAGGTGGGTCACTAAAAACAATATGTATGAGGTGAAAGGTAAGGATATCTAAAATTTTATCAAATCACTAATTTTAGACCCCAAGTAGTTCGTAGGCCTTTAAAATGTGTTTCAAGATGCTCAATCCATGAGTTGTTAAAATATGCTTCCAAATATGATAAGGACATATTTATTGTATGAAGAACACCTGGACATGGAAAATCCTCTTCACTCAATGGGTATCAATGGTTTGGATCATTTCCATATGATTCTATATGGTCTCCAAAAACTTAACAAAAGGATATATTTCTTAGCAAAGGGACTAGGTATAAAGCTCCCTTTGGATTGTGTGCTTGGACTTCCATCCTGCTACCCACATGATGAATTTAAACATTAGGGGGATACAAGGGAAATCAAACCTAGTCATGAAACTTCATCATTCTATGAGGATGGTGCAGATCCTAAAGATGTAAGCATATTATACTATTTTGTTAAGTTATTTCTTTTATATTTTTTTAATTCAAAAATTATAGTGTAAGCTATGGTGTCTGGGGCCCCTATGTAGTTTGGCCACCCAACACCCTCTTTGAGAAAAATAATTTAGGTGATAATATATGAATAGTTAACTCTATAAATAAATGGTTTACTATTTCACTTGATAGATAATATCTATGAGGACTTTCACTATATTTTTGGTATGGACCACTATCCTTGCCATTGCACACACTTCAACATAAAATAAGACCAAAATGTGGTTTGTATATGGCTATGATTTTTAATATATTGTGGGAAATTACAAATTATTGGAATAGATTATTTCCAATCTTGGATATGGATGGTTCTCTATGCTTTTATAATTTATACTAGTTTAGTGGAGTGCATGGTTTGACTCATATTATTGGTTTCTACATAGAATCTAGTTTGATTGATTGATGTTATGTGGTGATTACCTCATATTAATGGATGCTAATGTTGGTGTAAATTTTTCTCATTTCTTATAATAAGTGGTTATATTCTACTTAGTTATCTTTTTTCTACATGTGTAGCCTGATAGGATACTCTATGTTTTGGTAATTGGTACCCTTCAATTTTATCCATGTGTGGAAGTTTCCCTGGGTCTGCTTTTTTATTTATTTTTTGTGTTATAGGGTTGTACCATATATATCTCTAGAAAAAAGAAAATAAATTGTAATTAAGTTTTATAAAAAAGTAAATAAATAAATAATAAGAGGAAAAATATAGGCCTTGGCTGAGGGTTGTGACTATTTTTGTAAAGAGGAATGGGGGATAGGGTACTTAGGCCAAATCAAGCCCCACTCATTTTTCAAGCACTAGAAATAGTACTGCTATCTGAGATAATATTAGACATGGCTAAAGTTCATGTCCTAGCCACTACCCTGCCCAACTATGGGTGGGATTTGGACACCCACCCATTTATTTTAAGGACACTATGTTTTTCATTGATAAATATAATAAACATGTTATTTTGCATACATACATATACATACATACATACACACATATATACATACATACATACATACATACATACATATATATATATATATATACATATATATATTATAATCAATTATATTTAGATATGTGTATATATATTTCTCATGATGAATAAGTATATACACAATTTAATGATAATAACATCTATTTATGGGTGTATATACAATTGAAAATATATTAAATATATATTTTTCGATAAAATTAAATGGGGTGATATAATTTTTGAAAAATAGATATACACATTAAGTATATGTCAAAATTGATAACCCCTCCCTTTCAAACTTGCATGGCAAATAAAGAGAAAGAAAACCAAATGAGAAATACATATTAATTGATCATTTCTTTAGGAGACTTAGAGGATCCATCAGATAGGATCATCTAATCCAATTTTTCAAGACTTGACTTTTAAATTTGGTATGTTATTATAATGATCCTCCTAATCCCCCCTTCTAAATAACTTTTTACCTTCAATTTCATTAAAATAATATTTTATTTTTATAAAAGTTAATCATAATTTTAAAATACAAACCCTTACAAAAAATATAGATTGGCTACTTTGTGAATATTTGTTCTTGGAGGTCATCTTGGTTAACTTGACTACACTTGAGTTAAAACTTAGTTTAGCCATATAATTTATAATTATCCATGTATAAATTAAGTTGGGAAGTATAAAAATAATAAAATTATGAGACTTATGTGGGACCCACAAGGTATTTTGAATAAAAGTGAAATATTACTATAAGACCAAGTCTCCAATTTAAATGAATCATTTTAATATAAATCCCTTGGTTATGTGAAGTGGATCCCATGTTTAAACTAAACTAGATAAAGTTAATAATTTTTAATCATTTCAAAATAAAATCAATCAGGTTTTAATGTTTTATCACTCCCTTCTTATCCTAATAAAACATATTTGGAATTAAAGAAAAATAAATAGCTATTATCAAAAAATTATAAATTTCAAACCTGAACAATTTTTTCAAATAAATATGAAATATAAGATCAATTATTACTAATGATTGCCAATAAAATGGTTCAGTTCTAGAAGACATTTTTGTTAGTACCCAAAACTACATGGGAGCAATTGGGACCTTGTTAGTAAAATTCCCATGCCCAAACTAAATGAATGTCAATGTTTTAGCTACTTTCCCTAGTCCTTCAAAAGATTGAAATACATGTTCATGATAAGTTGTGTCCTTTGTCCTACTTTTGCTAAATGGGAGTGTTCCTCCACTCTTTGTAGAACTCTTGGGGGGCACTTTCTAAAAATAAAAGGCACTCTCAATAGCTCAAAGGAATTGTGAAATGTTGATTAAAGATCTCATGGCATGAAGATTCATAATGATAAGATCAAATTATAGCCAAGTCTTTATTTGTGCATGGATTTATTGCATTATGTTCTAAGAGGAAAGTTTTGGGGGCCTTGATGAAATTGATAAGAGGAAATTTTTGGGGGCATTATGATTAAAGTGATAAATTTCTTGATGAATTGAATAAAAGACATGTGTTTATCTTAGGGGTCTTCTAAGATAATTTTTAGGGGTTGGAGGGATCTTGCACCCTTCCCAAATGAAGAGAGCTAGTGCAAAAGGTAAAAAATGCCTGAGAGTCTGAACTCACATCTAAGTTAGACACATGGAAAATTCTTGAGGCTTTAGATATTTTAGGCCTTTCTTGAAAATTGCCCCACTTCCCTTTTGGTGGGCAAGGTGCTTAAAGTCTCTAGGGCCCAAATATTTGAACTTGTAAAAAAACTAATGCCACATGGTATCTCCTTGGGGTTTTCTTAGTTTTAGTCCCTTTCTGAAGATTGCCCCACTTACCTCTTGGTGGGAAAAGTTAAAAAATCCCTAGAGATCCAAACCCCTAAATTTACAAAGATAAATTATGATGCATGGTGTTCTTACGTCCCATGAGGAACTTAGGGAATTTTGCATCACTACACTAGTGAAAAGTAATAAGTGAAAATGTGTAGAAGTCTTTGAAAGCTTGAAAAGGTATCATGATGTATTGTCCACTAATATGACTCTACATGTTATAAGGAAAATTTCTTGACATAGAAAGAAACATTTGTATTTTCCCTCTCTTTTTTGAATGAGGCTTGAAGCAAGTAATGAGAGTGGTTGATGATTAGTCATTGGGATTTGGATCATTAATGGTAACCCTAATCTTGAAATGTAAAGGATTATAACTTAGGTATTTGTATTCATTTTAAAAATTAACATTTGCATTTAGAGCTTGAATTTGTGCCTTTGAGTTATTTGTGTGCCCTAGCTGAGTGTGATGCAAGAACATGATTACAACAAATTCTTCATAGACTTTTAGATTTCAATCTGTATAACCCTCTAAATTAATAGTAAGTGTCCCACTTTCTCCTTGTGTTGTTTTCTTTGAAAGGAGTATAGAGGTAGTTTGAGGGTTTTTCAAGTAAAAGGTTTATCTAGTATTAAGATATTGCACTAGAAATCTAGGTAAAGATGGTGACATCTTCAACCTTGGTAAAGGGTAACATTATCTTAGTTTTGGATTTGATTAAGGATATATATGTCATGGGCTTAGATTTTGGGGCATGATTGAATGTCTTATAATAGCTAGACCCCCCCAAGTAGTTTCCAACATTGGCATGAGTTACATCGCACATGTGTAGCATTCCCCTAGCTACTTCATACCCAAAACTCATTATAGCATGTGCTTGAGTTACCAATCAAAAACTAGGACTGTCATTGATATTATTCATTCAGTTGTGTGCTCTTTCACCCCTTTGGATCTCAGTATCATGATTATAATTACCTTGAAATAGAAAGCATTAAACTCTCCTTGGAGGAATGCTAGGAGAATGTAAAAAATGATGATAAGGCAATTTGGGATATTATCAATTCTTTTTAGCTGGCCAAGAAGAGACAAAAGGTTTCCAAAATGTCCAAGAATTTGAAAATAGTGAAGTTTAATAAATTACCCTAGTATGTTATTACCATGGCCTCTAGGATCTATAGGGTTTCCATCACATAAAAATTTGAACCATGGATGTTCTTAATCATGATCTACATGTTAGAAGGGAAGAAGAAGCTATATTGGGATGCCATACTCAGTGACAATCTACATGGGTAGATGATGTAGCTCCAAGATACAATTATTTATAAAGAGGTATTCTCAAGTACAATCTACATGTATTCTTATTTGATGTACAACCTAACACATAATAGGATGTTGTAAGGGCTCACCAAAAACCTTAATGGAATGAGTATATATGAAATATATCTAGAAATGACTATGGAGGGCTTCAAGAAGAAATTATGTAGAGTTTACAACTACTTATTTAACATAATGATTAGTTTCTTCTTCCCTTTAAGAAGCCTTAATAGAATGTCCATGATATCCAAAGAAATAATTAAAAAATATGGTGTCACATACATACAATTCAAGACATTCACATACATCAGGGTGAGTGGTTACTTTGGGTGCCCACACAAACTACCAAGATACTTGGATGATAAGTTGTAAGTAATGAAGCTAAGCCAATAGATGGTATCATCACATGATTAGATCATATCCAAGAAGATCAACAATCCCTTCAAATTACCTATAGTAATAGGATATTATTCATGTCCTTCAATCACTAAGGCAAAGGGATTGGAGTAGGAGATGGGCCTATATGTAATCGATAAGATGTCACCCTAACCCAATTACAATATTAGGTGGTTGTTAAATATGGATACTAATGTGATATTACATGAATCACATTATGAGGACATCTGGTCTAATTACACCACCAAGAAAGATGTTTGAATAATAGAGTTTATGAGGCTGAAAGTGTAGGAGGTTATAGAATACAACATTGCTCCCATCCCTAAAGACATGGTAGATGCTAAGATGACACTATCTTTAGTGTACACCATAGGAAACATTGAATCCCAACCCATCTCCTAAGTAGATTTTAATGTTCAAGAGGATGATTTCATCCTTGGGAGATCAATTCAAATCATGAAGAGAACCTTTAGATGGCTTAAGGAACATGGGGTGGACCTTGGCACATATGACTCCCATACCCTGCAAGAGATAAGGAAGGTTAAAGAGCTAAAGAATTTACTCTCAAGATATATTGGTGACCCTACTACTCTATCATCAACCATAAAAGGTAACAGAAAATGCAAGCTTGGGGATATCAAGTTCACCAAAATAGTAGATGTGGAAAAGATTATAGTGGCAAAATCCAAGGTTGGGTTATACTTTTAAAATATAACAAGATTCATAGAGAAATGGGATAAGATTATTATAGGGGAAGTTACATTAGCTAGTGCCACGCCCTTATCCATTTAAAGAAAGGAATCCCTAGTAATACCAGCCATTCTAGTGGTTATTCCTATGGCCAACCTAATTACACTCCCACATACTCTACCTATGCAATAAGTGATATCTTCTCCTCCACCAATAATATATTCAATAAAAAGAGGAAGTGAGGATTAAGGGGAGCAACCAAAGTAGAAGAGAGTCAATGAGTCTCTACAACCTCTAAGTAAGTCACCTATGAAGAATAAGGAGGTTATATTCAAAGACCCACTATACAAAGAGATCCTGTGAAGAGAAGAGAGGACCAAACCTCATATGCCTAGAGAGTAAGGGATATGAGTGATGAGGATGATTCAAATGAGGGTAGACCCATTACTAAACTAATGAATAAATAGTGTGCCTTTACTCTTCAAGTGAAGACTAGGAAAAGGACTCACAAGGAAAGGCCCCAAACCCTAGTGAAGGTCCTAATAATGGGCTCGCTTACGGAAGAAGGACCCTTAGTGGTAGAAATTAAAGGTAATGAAGAAGATGTCCTAACCTCATATGACCCTGTGTATTTTTATGATGTTATATAAGTTGGATTGAAGTGGCCATACAAGCTTGGGACCCTCACAAAAAGGAGACTATTTCTCCAAAAATAGAGACATTCATTGACAATGTCATCACCCAAACATCAGGTCAAGATGACTAGGGTGGAGTTAAATAATTATATAAGTTTGATGATAAAGTTGAAGAAGAGCCTAATTAGAATATTCAAAATTTTTCCATTTATAAGGTGATGGTTGAGCATGAAGGCTCACAAAAGGCCCTAGATGTACTACAAGGTGTTTCTTCCAATCTGGAGGTGTCAGGTCTAACACCAGAAGAGAAGGTGAGTGTAGAGGAAGGTGGGGGAGTAAGCTTTAAAATGGGTATCCCCACTCCTACAATAATAGATAAATAAGTGGATGTTTTTAATAAATATGTTGAGGAGGATGCTTTAGGAGGATTCACTTCCATTGATGTTTGATGAAGTTTTTTCCCTCACATCAAGGTCTATGACCCAATTCATAATAAGATTCCTAAGGCCATGATTGGTAAAGAGTTTCTTGAAGGTAGCAAGGACAACACCATAGCCTCATCCATATATAAATCCTAGATGAATAAAGAAGGTGAAGTGGTTATGTAACCTACTAGCTAGTTAGTTGAACAAGGAAGTTCAATTGAGAAGTTTCTTAGTGAGTCTCATCAACTTGGGTCAAAGTTCAATATTTTGGAGCAAATAGAACTAGACATGGAAAAAGAACATGGAGTGGAAAGGGGTGGTAAGGAATAGGAGAGTGATGAAGACATTAAGAAATTTGTATTGATCCCATAACCCAAGATTATGGTGCTCCCTATGGCTATCTCATCATTAACACCACACCTTGTTATCTCAAGGCCATCTACAATGTCTACAAATTTGTTGGGATTTTAGACTAGGCCTATTATTTAGGTCGAAGAGCAAGTAAAATAGAAGGGAAAAATTATGAGAAAGATAAGGGATATTTACGTAATGAAGATCATTCAGATACATAATTAAAATCCCCCAAAGAAGGCCATGATACATTCTAGAACCACCTTCACTGCCACAGCAAAAAGGAATGTTGAGATAGTTATCCTTCCACCTGATACATTAAAGAAGGATGCTCCCCTAGAAAATTACTCTATCTATAATTATAATATTAGGGATTCATCATGAAATGAACTAAATCACAACTCAAAAGTCTTGGCTAACATGGTGGCACATAGGATGGATAAAGATAAAGCCACCATAAAATAATTAAAGGCAAAAAAACTAGGATATGATCTAGTACTTGCAAAAGTTACTGAGTGAGCCTAAGATGGTGACTCCAAAACCTATCAAGGATCTAGGATCTATCCATATTGAACTCATATCATTTTATTCTAATTAGATCAATGATTTAAAGACCAAAGGGTGAGCAATAAAAGAATGGCAACAAGATTTGGGTACCAAGGCTAAGGAAATAATCCACTCGGCATTCAAATGCTTGAATGACATAGTGGAGAGTAAAAGGGAGTGTGATGCACAAATGTTTTTCTAATAGGTAGACACTAAGAGATGGGAGGAAGATCAATGGAAGATGGAGGATATCTTTGGGATGAGCACAAATAATTTGATCTCAAAAAATATCATTTATCTAATGATCAGAACAAGCCTAAGGAATGTCAAATAATGATCAAGCATCATTTGATGATGCTCAAAGATGGCCTCTTTGATCTTAAAGGAGAAGAAAAATCTCTCAAGAATAATATGATGGAGATATAGGCTACTCTAAAGAATATGGTGAGCCTTGATGGCATAATTAATTTAGGGGAGGAGGTAGTGTGTGCTTCTCTAAAAAACTTCATTGATGTACCTCAAGAATCCTTTGATATCCACAAGATAAAGAAATTCGTGTCACTTAAAAAATCTTATGACCAACTCAAAGGACTTGTTGGACAAAACTAAACCTATCTTGAGCAAACTATTGGATAGTTTGAAGAATACATAGTTAAATTCACATACCAAGTAGGCCTAGACTAAAAGAATCTTGCCTCCATGATTGATGAATATACTAATTATAGGAATAGGTTGGTGAAGGATTTATTTGTCAACATCATTTATAGAGCATGACTAGGTATTTCAATTCCTTCTAAGATGGAACCACTCTTCCCTTTTCTTCTCTCTTATTTTGTCTCTTTTTTCTCATTTCCCATTAGGAAACCATTGTACTCTACCCATTAATGGCACTGCCCCTTTCAAAGTTAGTTTGAATAATAATTTGTATAGGAAAGGGACTTTTTAATTTGTTAAGAATAAATACAAAGGTTATTTTTTCCCTTACAGGATTGTCTTCCATGTGTATAAAATAAAAATATTATACTGTAGTGGAGTATCAAATTAATCATCATCATGGGAGCACAAGCATAGATTTGAGGAATCATGTTTGTTACAATGTTGAACCTACTCCACGCCCATGAGAGAATTTTCTAGCTAGAGAATCTTTAGGAATATGCTAAGATTAGCTAGAATTGTATAAGTAAAGGGGGTATGTCCCTTTATAGAGGTCAATTAATATTTGAGTCTGAAACTATAACTTAGAAAAGTTCTCCCTATGTGATTTTTTTTGTGACAGATTAATTTCTAATGTAAAATCATTGGCAAGCTTTGAGAGCATTCAAAATGTCTCCCTTGTTACAAAATTGTTTCACATAGTATTCTATTATGTAATTTTCAATACATGTTGTATTCAACTTTGATTCAGTTGATAAATGGAATCTATTCATCGTTTACTATTCCTTCCTATTTTTGAAGTACAATGCTCTATTTTACATGCTTGGTAGATTGGTTATCTGATGCATTCTTCTTTATGGTAGTCATTTACAATTTATACCTAGAGTATAAAATCCTTTCTATTTTGAGATTTGGAAGTAGGGTATTGATAGCCTTTTTAAAGGTATTCCTAGGCTCATGAATTCAACTAGAGGGAATTCTTGAAGGATGATTTGTAGCATTGCTTGTAAACTTTTGAGGATCATTTATGCATGATTTCATTTTATCTATTTCTAAACTGAAAAGCATTTGTTAATGAAGATAGTATAGCTATTTTGTGAACTTCTTCATGCTCATTTACTGACCATCTACACCTTTATCCATAATTCAAATAAATCTAGTTTTCCCCTATCTCACCCTACAAATAACACATCATTTTCATATTATAAGTATTGTTTTCCTTGTGAATGTATAAAACCTTGCATGTTTGAAATGTGTTTTTTTTGTGTGCCATAAAATATAGTGATATAACTCTCACTTACTCCTTATTATTTGAAATATTTGTCAAAATGAAGATTGTAGCCCACTATCATCTATCTTTAGTAGCTTATATATGATGTAAAGCATTTGTGCATTTCACATGACAACCCTTCACAGGTGAAGGGTACAAGTTTGGTTATGATTTGGTCATATTTATCTTTTCATACCAATAATCCTCATGGAGATTAAAGTGCAAAACTCCTTAATTTGAGAAATATACCTCAGTAGGTCCTCTCACCTTGGTTCAAGCAGAGCCAAAAGTAGCATGGAATTAACCATACCCTCTGTAGGTGCCTCCCAATCATTTTATCCATTTGGTCCATTTTAGATGTTAAACCCTTCCCAAAATATAACAACATATTAGTGGTTTCTCATCTTAAACTTACCATCCTCTTCAAGTGTGTAAGGCTAAAGGATAGAGGTGTATCTTTAGTAGTTTATATATGATGTAAAGCATTTGTGCATTTCACATGACAATCCTTCACAGGTGAAGGGTACAAGTTTGGTTATGATTTGGTCATATTTATCTTTTCATACCAATAATCCTCATGGATATTAAAGTGCAAAACTCCTTAATTTGAGAAATATACCTCAGTAGGTCCTCTCACCTTGGTTCAGGCAGAGCCAAAAGTAGCATGGAATTAACCATACCCTCTGTAGGTGCCTCCCAATCATTTTATCCATTTGGTCCATTTTAGATGTTAAACCCTTCCCCAAATATAACAACATATTAGTGGTTTCTCATCTTAAACTTACCATCCTCTTCAAGTGTGTAAGGCTAAAGGATAGAGGTGTATAATTGGGAACTAACAATTTTCACAAGAAAAATTATTGGTACCTTCCTATGTCATTAAATTTGGTTTGGATTGTAGATAATTGAATATCTAAAAACAAAATTTATAAAATATAAGGACTAAAACATGTTTTAAATGGATAAAAGTTATTATTTAAATAAATAAATATTTTTATCATTGATAATCACAAATAAATTTGATTAGATTTTAAATCAGTTTTATGAGTGAATTTGCTAAAGCACTTTTTAGCTTGTCAAGATCATTTCTAAATAATAGGTTAATTTTATAATTAATATTGCATAAAAATTATCTAATCCTAAAATAATATTTTATCTTTGAATATATATATATATATATATAAACCATGATCATGTTAAAGGGTCCAAGTAGTTAAGTATAATAAAAGTAATATAGCTACAATGGGCTAGAAGACTATGAAACTATTTTAGTTTAAGTTAAATTTTGACAGATCCTATCAAGGTAATATGGGGGCTTCAAGACTAGGCTATGTGATTAAATACTATATTGGATCTTTAATATGAGAAAATTCCTTCAAGATCCTATATGGGACTAATAATAAAGTGAACATGCAAATAATGGTGGTAGGGATCAAGATAGCTCTTGAGTGCAGAGTAACATATTTAGAAATAGAGGGTGATTCATAAGTAGTTATTCAAGATATCTATATTCAAAAGGATAAAGCTTGGTATTTGGATAATATTTTTTTTAGGCTTGGGAGAATCTGGATCATTTTTACATTTGGTCTTGTGCCCATTGCTTTCATAAAATCAATAAGGTGAAAAATTTTATAGTGATAATAAGGATTAGCCAAAGGGAAGATGAATGGGTAGATAATTGCAAATAGATATGGTATGATTGTGTTTGGATATAATCATTATATTTGTGATTAAAAATCACTTCAAAACTCATGGGAGAGGGTGATGGAATAATCAATGATGGTGGCATTAATGTTCAGGTAGGGTAAATAATGTGAGATCTTGCTTGGGCATGCAAAATCCTTGGGAGGATGGATTTTTTGATAATATTTCCCAATTTTGTAGGTGTATTACAATTTGGTGTAGGATATTTTTCATTTTTGATTACAAATTTAAAGATTTTAGAAACCCTAGTGTGGTCGCTTTGATTTGGAGGTGTTGAGTCTAGGGAAATGGGGTTTATGTGAAAAGTGTTGAGGATGTGGATGCAAAATGTCTTCTAGAATTTGATGGGGGAAATAGAAGAGGCCATAGAAAATATTTTGGGGGTATAATTTATAGAATAAAGTAGAAGGGTGAAGGTGAATTTAGACCTAGCTACTTTGTTTGTTAGAAGTTTGCTAATGGTAATTTATAATAAAGATCAAGTAAAAGATCTGGTTTCTTTTTTATCTAGCTAGATAATAGGGTAAATTTGTTATCAAAGATAGATAAAGTGTAATAAGGCTCAAATGTTGAGCTCCACTTCTTGGGGAAATATGGTTTATGATTTATACCACTATTGATGTTTAGGGCCTTGGAGGAGAGTTTTGCTTCTCTTATAAATTTTACAGAAGAAGTGGATTATATGTGTTCTAGTGAAGAGACAGAGGGAGAAGCTACGGGAATGGTCCTTACTAATTTGAAATAATTGATATCCCCTCTACCTTTGATGACAAAATAGAAATTAATGTATAGGTCACCAAATAGGTTATAAGTGGTAAAAGTTTGATTCAGGGGTTTGCTCAAGGAAGGTTCCAAGTGCCTCCTTGGTTAGAAGAGAAGGGGGGAAATTTTCAAGGATTGGGGGATTTTAGGAAGTGAAATAAGTTAGGGAGGTATCCATAGTTTGGATTTTTGGGTGGAGTAGTATTATTGGTAGGGATCAAGTCGTAGGCATCATTTTATTTGCTATTGGTGGAAATTAAAGGTCTAGAGATTCTGGAAAAGGATCTATCTATGTGTGACAATGAAGTTTAGGGTGATAATTGAGGTGGTGACCAAGTTATTATGATAAATTAAAATTTTATTTTTAATGTTATGTTATGTTGTTTTATTTTAGGTGGATTATAGGTTAAGTCAATTTATCTACTTATGTAAACACTATCTTTTGATGTAAAGTTCAAGTATTTTGAAATACTTAAAGGTAGTTTGTTTTTTCTAGACTGTAATGATCAGATCCCTTGGCAGTTTTTCCATCAATACAGGACTATATAGTTTTTTATTATTAGGAAGGGGCCCCATAAACCCTAAAACCTATACACACACACACACACACACACACACACACACATATGTATATATATGTATATATATGTATACATATATATATATATATATATACATACATATATATATATATATATGTATATATGTATATATATGTGTATATATGTATGTATTTATATATATGTATATATATATATATGTATATATGTGTGTGTACACACACACACACACACACACACACACACACACACACACACACACACACACACACACACACACACACACACACACACACACACACACACACACACACACACACACACACACACACACACACACACACATACATACACACCATGAGGATAATTTATTTCCTCTTCCATGAATTAATTTAAAGGGTTTTTCATACCAATTTTATCAACCTAAAATTTAAGTAAAAAAATTGTTTTGAAACTACTATTTTCCGTGGTGACTATTTAGTGTTACCTTCCTAATTAAAATGTATTATGCTATAATATTTTAAAAATTAATGAATAATAATTTAATTAATTTAATATTATTTTTATATAATTAATTAAATGAACTATCATTTTAATTTTCCTAGTTTGGAAGAGTTAAACACAATATTCATCTTATTTTTGTATGCTATGTAAATTGTTGCATAAAAATCAAAATAATTATTCAGTGATTAGTCACACTATTGCTATCTTGGGAAATGTTTTAAAAAAAAAATCAAAATAAGGACCTTAAACATAACTCATTTGGATATTGTCCTAATTGTTTCACATTAGGTCTAGGGAGACCATCGATTAGAAGTAGGATAGGGTGTACTCGTGTGATAAAACATGTATCACTTTTTTAGACTTTGCAATTCTAAAAAAAATATTTTATGTATGTAAGGGTGTCTTGTACCAATCCTTTTTTGTATTTTACTACATGTGGATCCTTTGTTGTATTTTACTACATGTGGACCAGTTAGCGACCTTAGTGTTACCTGCAAGGGTAACTATGTAAGTGAAAGTTATGAGATGGGATGGCAAAGGCCATATACATTTGAAGTAGAACTAACATTGGTTTTGGTAATTAGTGAACTATAACCACCCTATTATGCATATGAAGGTAGTCATAACATATATGTAGGAAACTTAGGATAATAGTAACTAACCCTTAGGGTACTTTTTATTAGTGTAGGCACTAGTTACTAACCCTTAGGGAATATTTCATTGTGCACTAAGAGTAATTTCCTATTTTATAAACCTTGTACATGATGTAAGGATGAAAAAAATATGTGGCTCTAATTTTTTATCTATGTTGAAACTTGAGTTTTTTCACTAGTTGAGTAAACTTGGAAACATTTTTATATTTATTAAACCTTCATGTTGATGAAAACACTTTTTAAAGATGAATATACTCCAAGTAATGTGAGGTTGAAGGTTTTCATAACTTTATAAATAAATAGGACACAATAATATAGGTTCCTTTAATGTTACTTTTGATACTCAGATGTATTATTATGGGATAATAATTTTTTGTGTTAGCATAATGTACTTAAGATACTAAATCATCTTATGTTATGGTTAATGTAAGCAATGGTCTATGATTTAGGTGTTCATGTCTAGAGATTATATAATATTGTTTGTGTTTTAATAGTTCATTCCTTGTTTTGGATTAGATTACCAATCCCCTTTTGTGATGATGTCTCATAGAGAAAACTCTTCACAACTTGAAGTGGACAACTACATCTTACCCTAATTCTAAGGAGAAAATATGTAGGCTACCCAAATTATGTGGTCATTAAGTCTTAGTTGATAGGATAGGGTAGGGTTTCTTCATTTCTAATCCTCAAATTAGGATAATAATCTTTTACAAGGTTCACTAATATATGAATAAAATAAAATAATTATGATTAAACTATGATCAAAATATTTTTGACCCTTCTATGATGATTAGTTTGAAATGATATTTATTTCCCTTGAGATGAATATTGTCATGCCCAAAATTTTACATGACTAAAACCACATAAAAATATGACTTTTTTTGAGAATGCACAATTTATATCTTACATAACTTCATTTACCAATGGTTATCCATCTCTAACATGAGTTACCCAAAGTGTCAAACAAAAATCAAATTACTAAACTACAAGGGTGGAAATATGCAAGTGGACACATGGTATATATGTGACCATGTAGGCTCCACTCACCCTAATCGGCCTACAAGATCTTAAACAAGCCTATGACTCTCTAAGTTTAAAATGTGAAAAAAAAATTCCTCCAACAAAGGATTTCAATGCTCTTATAAAAAAACCACTCTAACCTAATGGCCATTGGGAAGGTGATACTTATCACTTCCCATTATTTGTCCCTTCCCTAAAAATCCTCTAGTATTATCTCACCCTACACACTTTAACAATTGAAAATTTATTGATCCAATCAAGGAGTAAGTATAAATTAGCTAAATAGCCTAGCTCAATCCACAAAGGAGAGAAGATAAAAATGTTAAACAACCCAATATGATCCAAATAATAATTAAGGTGAAATGGTTAGATAGCCCAATTCAATCCAAAAATGAAGATAAGAAAGAAAATTAAGAGCTCCAACATTAATAAAATGTTTAAATTAATAAATGGCTAAAACAAATTGAAATTCATATAAAATAAAACCATAAAATGAAGATTCCAATCAACTTAAAAATTTTGATCAAGAATAGAAATAAATTTATGGTATGCCACATCAAGTGGTAAAAGTTCATAATTTCAAATACAATAATACTAAATAGTGTGGATTTATAAGACCATAAATAGGGAGTAGGGAGGTAATGTATCAACAAACTAGAAGCACAACTCTTCTAGACCCTCACATGGTATGAAGTATGCATAATTAACTCTAAGTTACCAAGACCACCACACATTTACCAAAATGTAAGTAGAAAATCTCACAACATGTTTCCCTAAATAGGAAAGAAAATGTAAGCCACATGGAGGCATTAAGATACTTCATCTATACAACATATCTAACTGATAAGAAGTAAAAGACACCATACTATGAAGGCTAAGGAATATACATGAAACATAACTAAAGTTCAATGACTTCAATAATAAGGAAAAATAATTTAACATTATATAAGATATAATCCACTCAACAGACTTATGATTATATCACTTGGTGGTGAGGGAGTATCAATGTGACTTGATGTAAGCTATGTGCCAAATATAATAAAACCTCATCCCACTTTCCAAGGAAATGTATGAAATATCCAACCATAAAAAAAATCCTAACATAAAGGAAGCCAATAATAGAAAAAACTATGATGCTCCACTATGACGAGGATGACCACAACTCAAGGGTGGTATTAATCTCTAAGGGGTGTTTAAATATCCCCTCCCATATAATTGATGTTATCAAGGCACAAAATCCATCAATAGGTGCATATTTGATTTGGTGAGAAGCATCTCATGTTCGCATAACACCCACTACACATAAAAAAATTGGCCCCTAGTTATTTTTATTATAAAAAAAAATGTATAACCATCACCAAGGATGCTCGATCTAAGGTTATTGAGAAGGTTATAATAAACCTTATTAATGAAACTATGCTAGGTCCTCACATACCTAGAATGGTACACAATAAGAATCACAAATATTATTCAAAGTAACCATTCAATAAATTTATGAAGGTATAGGTGCTCCCTAAGGACAAACACTCATTCTACCATAATCCCCATATAAAAATATCCTAAAAAATCATCTAAAATTCCAAGGTTCATGTGTCATATCTATTATGTTGCCATTAAAATTGACCCTTATAAATACAATTTGAAATCAAACTCTCATAAGTATCCTATGAAACTCATATAAAAATTTATGACAACCTTGCAAAGAAAGGGAAAAATACATCATATATGGATGCACAATTAAAAATATGTTGGTTTGAGTAACTACTAGGTAGAATGATTCATCCTAATTCACAACAAAGTTTAAGAAGGATCCTAAGTGATTATGGATAATCATAGGGCTTAGTTTTCTTAAAGAGTTGTAGGCTTTTTTGAGATCCTATAGGATAATTTAGAGCATGTGGGGCTTACATGGTTGCATGGATACTATGTGTCTACTTGAACATTTCCATAAGTCATTTAGACATACAAGTTTACTATGATGCTTTGTGCATCTTGTTTCTAAAGATGGATAAATACTAGGCATTATAGTAGTGTAAAATGTTCTTAATACATTGAAAACAAAAATGCCTATTTTTTGTGGTTTTAGTTATGTAAAAATTTAGACACAATAAATGTAACTTATGTAAAATTATTTTGGTTGCATATTAGTACTATATTCTTTTTATTCAGGTTAAAGGGGGGGATTTTTTGAACTAGGGTTCCTTGACGCTAGGAGAAGTATAAGCATAAAAATATCAATAGTCTAACCAAGACCAATAAAAAAACATGACCATCCAAGTCCAAAAATAGCTAAGAAACAACCATATAATAAATAAAGAACTAGTATAAATATAAGCTACTAGAAACATCCTCCCTATAAGCTTTTATCTTTTTGAGGTTCATATCAATTTGTAACAACATATTTTCATGGTATATATCATATTGAGATCCTCTACTCTACCCCTTCTTGCCCTTCCTTTTGCCTATAACATTAGGCTCAAAAAGATCCCTGAGGTGAGCTCGCATGTTTTCAACATTTTGTATTCCCTCATACATTACTACTTTGATAAAATTTACTAAAAACTAATTTTATTACCAAGATTCTCATTTACTTGTTATAATAGCTCCACCCTAAAATATAGAATCTGAATCTGATTATTTTCCTCCCTAACTAATAATATTTGAGTCATCCTTGAATTTTCCTACTAAAGAACATTAACCTTACCCTTTAACTATGTGATCTCATTCATAAACCACTGCATGATAGATTTTTGGAGGTTGAACTCTTCCAAAATTTTGTCTAAGCTTTCCTTGCCTTTAAGAGAGGTAACTAGATTGTTGAACACCACATTCTGATCCTTATGATTATGTTAAGTCTCCCCTTTCTCTAAGTGAGTATACATAGGCTCCCTAATCACCTTCTCCTTATTTAGTCCAATCAGATTCTGATTAGATTTGTTTTCATGCTCCACTTCCTTTTGATTCTCCCCTGAATCCTCACTATCCTCTTCAACATCAATACAAGTCTCTAGTCCCCTATTTTTTTGAAAATCCTGAAGACCCTAGTTCCCCTATTTCCCATGGCTCCCTTAGCTGGGCCCTGTAGACTTTAATTCACTTCAAAGTATTTTATTTATATTATCTTGTTATTTTTTTTTAATTTTCATCATCCTTCACACTAACATTTTCCATAGGTTTATTATTATTCCCAAAGACCCTTCTCAGACTCCTATGATACTTTATCCACACTTTTTTAATTTATATAATGTCAATGGCCCCTCTTTAGGAATTTCATTTTGGGTCTATGTTATTTCTGGCATGATTTGATACATGCCTTTTAAATACTTGAAAATTAGGTTTATCACTACCTTATATCTAGGGGTAGAGTAATTTCCATGTTTAAAATTCAAACTTGACACCTCCATAGATTTTAGGATAAAAAAGGAAGACTAAATGACACACCATGATTGAAGTAATTTAACATTCTAAATAGGGGCCATCTAACTACATTGTACCTACCTTCCAAGTTGATGTACTACATTAAATGGAAGGCTACCTATGCAAAAGGCCTGTGTAAGGATTCCCTATCAAAACCATTGTACAACTGCTCTAATTTATTTTCTTCCTCTATAAAAGCCTCTTTATCTAATTTTAAATATCTTAATGTATAATATTTATTCATTTCCTCAATCACCAATCTAGTCACATGGGAAATGAGTTCCTCAATAATGTATAGAGTTACTCCATTAATTTTGATTTTTTTAGCATCCCATGCTTTCATAAACAAGACTAAGAAATGCCTGTCAAAACCTTCAATCTGATCCATAAAACCCACAAAGCCACCAACTTGTAGAGCTATCGAGACTCTTTCATTTTTACTAACTTTTGGATGTAATTTTGGTTCAATTCTATTCGATAATCCCATCTTATTTCCCTCATAGCCACTCCAACTATCCCTGCTATCAAAATTCACCCAAATGAACCAAGAGGAACTATAGTTGGATGATGTATTTTGGTCATCTAAGAGTTGTTTTGGAGTGTCTAGAAGCTTCTCCTTTGAATCCCTAAAATTTGCATAAAAGTAAGTGAGTCCTTGACTCACCTTAGAACCACCAAAGACTCCTCTAAGAATTAGAGGATTCACTTGTATGCATAAGATTAACAACATTATTATTTCCTTCATTTTTAACCTTAATTAGCAACTCCCTATGGATATCCTCATGGCCTATCCAAGTTATAAAAACCACATTATTAACTCCTTTATTAGATAACCCATCAAGTATACCATTCCCTTCCCTATATGTATGTTAAATGGTCACTTGTAGAATAGAGTTCAAAATGACTATAGCTTCATCTATAACATGCTTGATAGACTTGCTAATGGCATTTTCCCTAGATAAATAATTCACAATGTTTAGATAGTCTCCCTCTACCAATAAATTTTGAACATTTAGTTGCTTAGCCAATTTAATCCCCCATAATGCTACCAAGGCTTCTAGCCAATGATTTGACCTCACCCCCATGTCTCCCACATAAGCAACAATCAAATTTACCTTATGATATTTGATAATTCCACTTCCCACACTAACCCCAGGTTTCCTTTTGAAGCTCCATCAAAATTAATATTTAACCAACCCTAAGGAGGAGGTTTCCACTTCATTCTTTTCTTAATTTCATCTTTAGGATCTAGTTTCCCTAACTTAGAGGAATCTATTTTTCAATAAAGAGCTAGGATTTATTTGAAGTGCATAAGGTTTTTACCTTTTTTAATATGAATAGACCTATAACTTTATTTAATGAAATTAAAAATTATTGATAAGGTTACTTTATTGTTGCATCTCTTCCCCCTAGAAAAATTTATTATTCCATTCTCCTCAGATCCCCTAAATTATATGAGGTAGATTCAAGTTCCTGAGCTTCTTGAGATGGACATTTTGGAATGGACATATCCAAGACTACAAAACTTCTATTAGGTAGCCTACTTTCACCCATGAGATATTGAATTTTTCAATGAAATAACTCTAAATTTTTTTAGTGGAGTAGTTGACCAATAAATGAAATATTGATTCATTCTCCTTTTCACACAACAAACATTTATTGATAATAAATAGCCTCTTTTCCTAATATTATCAACTATTAGGATTATATTTTGAATCTCCACCCATAATAAAAAAATTATTTTTGGAGTAAGACATTTATCCCAAACACTTTCTCAGCTTACATTAATATCTAGTTCTTGAGCTAGCAAATCATAACCCTATTTTACTTTTTACTAGCCATCGAATGAGTCCATCTATACTAGTTGGTCTTCTCTAATCACCCCTGAGATGTGAAAATTTCACAACAAATTGTTTAGTTCATTTATCTTCATAGTGTCTTCTTGATTTAAGTTACCCAAGCTTAGTTCTTTTTATTTTTTAACTCCCTCCATCTCTTGCCAATAGTCTGCCACCTTGTCACCATATTTTTTCCTCATGTTATCCTACAGATGCAAACATATATCACTCTGATGTAGTGGTGTATTAGTGATCTATTTGACTTTTTAAAATTTAACCCTACTACAATTTCTTAATTGTCATTTAGAACCTATATTTATCAACTCCTTATTGGCAATTAATAAGTTCCAGATGTGTGATCCCCTCATAAATTGTTCCCTAGCCAGGATGGAGATTGGATCTCTTCCTTTAAGGTATTTAAAAGATAAAATTTTACCCCAAAATAATTTCATTATGATGAATATCTAAACAAATTTATAATTGAGGGGTTTATTGATCAGCTACAAATTTCTTGTACAAAGCCCACCATACCTTTTTTTTAGCATAAACTTTACTCCATGCCACAAGATGAAATTTATTTTTTATTTCATCCAAGCCCAAAGGAAATTTTTTTGAATCTTAATTAATTTTTCCTCTACTCCTTTAGGAAAATTTAAAATCAAAAGGATGTACACTAGTAGACTTTGTAAAACACTCTTAATCAAAACTACCTTACCAACCTAAGAAATAAGCTTACCTTTCCATACTGCAAGCTTATTTTGGAATCTCTTTATCAAAGGATTCTAGGATACCACCTCAATTTGGTTATTGAAGAGAGGCATTCCTAAGTAATAGGAAGGGAGTTCCTTGATTTGGCATCCTAGAAGAGTGGTTATCCTAGCTTGTCTAGCTACCAAGTTATTAAAGAAGTAGACAAACCTCTTATCAAAATTAATTTTCTAGTTAGAAGCATTTTCATACATCACCAAAATATTTTTAATAATTATTTATTCCTACATTGAAGCTTTGACTAATAAATTAGTGTCATCCATGAAATGCTAATGAGTCATTGGGTCTACAAACCTAGCTAGTTTAAAACCTTTCAATTGTGAAGCAGCTAAATCCTTAAATATGTATCTACTCAATGATTTTGTCATAATGATGAATAGGAATGGGGAGAGGGGGTCTCCCTATCTCACTAATTTATCACTTTTAGAACCCTTGGTCTACCCCATTTACTAACACATAAAACATGCAAGTGGTTATAAGGCTCTAATAAATTTCCCAAATTTATTGCTAAAACCAAATTGTGCCATAACTCTATCCATAAAACTCTAGTATAATCTATCATAGGCCTTGTCTATATCTAGTTTAAGGACCATAGCTGCCCTTTGAATTATTTCCATTGAGTAGATGCCTTCATGAACCACAATTAATCCATCTTGAATTTGTTTTCCCAGTAAAAACCTCCTTGCTGGGATTGGATATTTTTTCCATGATTATTTGCATCCTTAGAGAAATAAGCTTGTTAATAATCTTATAAAAATAATTACACAGGCTAATAGGATGGAAATCTAAAAATTTTATAGCCCCTTTCTTCTTAGGGATAATCATTAAGAAAGTATGATTCAATTTTATAAGAAACTACCTAGTTTATAAGAATTCATTCACTAATACAACCACGTCATCCCCAATTATGTCCCAATTTTTTTTTTAAAGCTATTGGTATTCCATCCAGTCCTGAAGCCTTGTTTGGATTCATCCTAGAAAGCACAAATTTTAGATCCTCATTTGAGTTTATATATATAAACATATCATTATCCTCCCAATTGATCAATTTAAGAATCCCATATAAAAATTCTTGTTCAAAGCCAATATTTTTCTTGAAATCATTTTTGTAAAATAAAACACTTGCTTGGTTAATCTCATCAGCATTATAGGACAACTGACCCTCATTATTTATTATCTCCTTAATAATGTTATGTTTGTTATGCTTTAAGGTATACAAATGAAAAAAATAGGTGTTTCTATCACCCTCTTTAAGCCAAATGTTTCTAGATTTTTACCTCCATAGATATTCTTCCCTAGTTACAATAGTGTGATAATTACATAGTAACTATTTTTCTCTATTATGAATCTCTAATTCATACCCCTTCTCCTCAATTTCCTCTTCTATCTTCAAAATATATGCTTTAAGGGACTTTTTTGCAAATGAACATTCCCAAAAACTTGTTTGTTCCATTGTTTGATCTTAATTTTTAAATTTTTGAAATTCTCTGCAAGATTGAACATAGCTGAACCATTGTCTTTCTTAGTCCACTTCTCCAAAATTCTCTCTTAGATGTTATGGTGCATGAACCACATATGCTCTATATGGAAAGGATACCTTTTCTCTTTGTCCTTTTTATTTTTGGATATTTAATTTCAATGAAGAATGATCGAAACCAATCTTTAGAAGAGTTTTAAGAGACATATCTTTGAATTTTAACCACTCTAAAGAGATAAAGACTTTATCTAATCTGGATTGGATAAGATTATCACTAAGCCTCCAATTAGTCCATGTATATTTAGGTCCCCTAAGTTCTAAATCCATCAAACCTATAGCAACAAACAAAAAATAAAAATCATCCATGTTATCCATACAAACTAGATTTCCTCTTTTTTATCCCCCGAATGAAGAGAAGAGTTAAAATCTCCCACCAAAATCTAAGGGATATATTTACAATTACTTTTAAAATATCTAATATCTTCCCATAATTTTATATGTATAACCCTAGTATAAGGAGCATATACATTTGAAAAAATCCACTACTTATTATCTATATAATCAATAATAGTACTACTACATGATGTTGAGTCTTGAGGATGGGTTTACCCATTAGAAATTTAGGGTCCCAAAAAGTTATCAGACCTCCTGAAGATCCTATCACACTGATACAAACTGATTTATCTTCACTCTAGTAAAAAAAAATTTTGGTTAAAAAGGTAATTTTCCTCTATCTTTGATTATTGAATGGCTAATACAACAACTTTATTAGACTTTCTAAAATCCCTACAAAGTTTTTGCTTACCTGTATTATGCATCCCTATGATATTCCAAGAAAGAATCAACATAATTAACTACTGGGATAATAGAAACCTCCTTTAAAAGGGAGGATTTTTTATAATCCATCTTTATGTCTTCTTGAGTATGTTTAATTAAATTATCTTTTGTAGATGATTTACCTACTTTGGGTAGAGTTTTGAAGGCTGGGCCCTTCTCACCTCTTCTTGTAACCATCGATGATAGCACTTTTACATTTATAGTATTCTTAGGCATAAAAATTTCTTACTATGTTTCCCTGATTTCCTCATTACTTGAAGCTAATGTACAATCATTATTCTATGAGAGTCCTTCTAAGCATATCCCTTTATCTACTGACTCTTTCATTTCTACCTCTTGATCTAATATTTCAAATTTATGTTAGGTCTGAATATTTAAAGATTGAGATCCTTGTATTTCCACATTATTGACTTGATGTATGACTTCATCCACCTCCAAATTTGTCCCTTTCATGTTTGCCTACAATATTTATACCAATGAGAATTTTATTTTTCTCCTTTATCTAATATTCTTTTTTCTACCATTTTTGGTACATGATTAGGTTTTACATCCTTTTTAATCCCTTCTAACTCTAGCTTTTTTACTTCTCTTGGTTTAAAATGGAAAGGGATACATATAAATTAGAGGGAGTTCTTGGACCCAAGATTGAGGACTAAGGTTTAATATTTTTTCAAAGGAGACTCCTCTTTTTCTTTACCACACTACTAAGTAAAGGCCTGTAAAACACACCTTTGAAGGTGACACTTATCACACATCATGGTAGATTTTTAAAATTATATTTTTTGCTTTATTACTCAAAAAGGAGTGTATAACATGATTGAGTTTAGAATGTCTTGATTTATAAATGTATTTACATGAAACCTGACATGGACAAGTCTAGATCTTGCCTTGGTCTCCAAATCTAGAGCAATGAGTTACCTAAAAGATTTAGGGATGCTAAAAAATAGATCCTCCTCCAAAAACTCAATCAGAAGACCTACTAACATAACCCAAATGGTCATAATATTAATGTTTTCCTTCTCAAGATCTAGCCCTGGTTGTCATTTCTTGAGAAAAAATCTAGATTTTTCAAAGAACCACAGACCCCTTACAAGGATGTTGACACTATCTTCACAGTTGTTGAATATAATCATGAAAAATACATTAACCATTTTTAAGATATCCAAATGTCCTTTTGGGCACCATTCTTATTTTTCCCAAGCTTTAAAAGAGTCTATGTTTGGCTTAGCTCCCATGAACTTTCCAACTAATGCTTGTTCCATCCTTGATGAAGCATGATTTATGAGAGATGGAGTGATTTGAATATGGATTATTTTTACATATTTAATGGTTTTAATATATTCAACAAGTTTTATTTCCTTCTTTCCCATCGACCCAATTGATCATTCACACCAAGATGACTTACATGGCATCTACTTGGAGTTAGCAGAGTCAGTGTTGTTGCATCTCTTAGAGGAGATTCCTTCTATCGGTACTTGACTTGGTAGAGCTCCAAACCTAATAGCCCAAATGGTATCCCCTCCTCCATCACCATCTCCTTTTTCCCTTTGAGTCTATATTTGAAAAATTTGTGTCCCACTCACTTTCAACACCATTCTATATCCCTACGCTACTTCCACTCATCATCACCATCTATGTTTACCTATTAGTAAAATATTAAATACCTTTACTTGATATACATAGGGTGATATCCATATCAAATTTACCTTGTAACCTTGGTCTACTATTTTTTTACTTGCATATGTTTGATCTTGAAAGAATGATAGTTTGTTTTCTTACATTTAAAGTAACAAAAAGAAAATATATTTAAAAGACACCCTTTTGTCAGGATATCCTATTTATAAATCTTAGTGTTAGTTTATTATCCTTCATCAAAGGATATAAGTAGAGGTTAAAATAGACTCTCATGCAGTGTAGTAATTTTAAAAACTATTTTTGAGCTTGATTCTATTTTAGAGATGTTTGTATGCCATGATTATGGAAAATGTTTTTATGGGTTAAATAAATAAAAAAATAACTAGTCACTTAATTAATTTTGTGTGTCAAATTACATTATATGGCATTGGTTGATTGATAAAAAAGGGATAATTAATTTTAATAAAATTAATTAATCAAAAATATTATTAGGTTTTATTTTTAAAAAATTAGGACAAAAATTTTGGGTATGACATTTTGGTATCAAAGCATGAATTAAACACTAAGAACTTTGGGTAAACCAACATGGATTGCTAATTTATCTTCCATATTAAACTTAAATTATGTTATATGTTTTTATAATAGTCCTTGATGGAAGGAATATTATTAATGAGATATTTATGATACTTTTGTTATACTAAGATACTATGTGTGGGGATGCCAACTTTGCTCTTCTTTAATTTTACCATAGTAGTGATTCAAGATTGATTAGTTATTGAATATACATTGAGAAAAAAAATGTTCATGAGATAATTTTTAGGTAGTAAGATACTATGCGTGGGGATTCATGCTTGATATTCTTCAATTTGACAATAATAGTGATTAATGATTAATCAATGATTTGAAGTTACACATAAAACATGTTTATTAAAGTTGTGAGACAATAAGATTACCTTTGATCCTTGTGTATTTCCAATTTACCTATCCATTTTGTTTTATTATGTACTTGTATCCCCTCATACCTATTGTTTTGGAATCTATGTGGACTAATATAACATGAGTTATTCATATGTTTCCTTAACCTTGGTAGCAATCCATGCATGCATGTATATAACTATACAAAACCTTTCAAACAAACACATCCTCTCTAAAATAATTATGTTACCATATGATCATGATGTATGTGTTAAATCTAAAAAATATAAATTGTGGCATGTACCTATATAAATGTAAACATACTTATGATGAACCTTGTGCCTATAACACTTATACGAAACTATTGAGTAGTGTAATTTCCATAATTTTAACCTAATATTATGATAAGAAAACTATGATTGAGCCTTGTGAACCTTGTTTGGGAGGTAGATGGAGGATGATATTTTTACTTAGTGCTTTATGTCTTTATCCTCTAGGGTAGCTACCTAAGTCACATAGTACAAGTAATGTATTTTTTTTTATCATGGTATGTTGTAAGTTTATTTTTAAATTTGATTGGTGATTTAAGTTTATTTTGAAATAAACACTATTTTATTTTGAATTGACTTGATAAGGTTATTTAACCATTTATTTTTTTGAGTTGTCCCTAAGAAATTTAAAATTTTATTCATTTTATTAATGACACTATTTTATGGCTTCTTGGGCCTTGGTTTATTTAATTTATTATGTTGAATTATTTAATATATTATTTTATTGATTAAAAATGTCAGTATCTTATATGTCATAATGTGAATAATTGTAGGCCTTATGCATGTATGGGGGAGAA